>OENT01000793.1:1588-76629 GCA_900239685.1 Rotaria macrura | reverse complement strand
TACGGCCCGAACGTGAACCGTATTGATCCCGTTTGTTACCGTAAATACTGCGTTTTAACAACATTTTCCGTGCGTATTCGGATCGTAAACGATACCGTTTTGATCGACCTGGGTACACATAAAGAAGCTAACGATGTAATAGGTTAGTAGATGCGATAGTCAACTATAGAGCATAATCAAGCCCCTCTTTTTTTCAAGTGTCCTCCTTATCGGAGATAGATAAATTAATTAACATTGAAATAATCTTTGTTAGAGTTCTGTTCTGCCGCATTCGAATCCGGATACATTTAGGTCAGTTAATTGTAATTCGAGTTTGGGAATAAAAATTTACGATTGAAATAGTTGAATGAACACAGAAACAAGATTTTTCTCATCATTTCGACCCAGGTCGAACTCACCCCATCGGATCCTGTGGGAATTTGTCGAAATCCTTGGTATTGGATTCCGACAACTTCCGAGGAATTCCCATCGGATCCGATAATTTTCCGCTTGGATCCAACTGGATCCGACTATCGGATTGTTCGTCCTGGGGAGTACTCAAAAGGAAGGCGACTGTAAGTTTCATAGGCATTTTTGACTAACAAGCATAATATATGCAATCTTGTAAGAGAAAAATTCCTACACAAGATTGCTTTAATCCCGCTTGTCCCTCAAAAATGTACAATCGTCTTTGACGAGTGTTGTACCAAGAACATCTTCTCTTCTCTATCCACTTCAACAAAATCCCTACAAATATTCATTATTATCTTACTCATTGAAAGCAGTAATGTCATATCAATATCGATCAATAACTCATCAATGGTTAACTGCTGCTTACGAATTCAAACCATTCTTCCAAAATTCCTTTAACATTGCCCATAATGCAGACGTTCGATTCCACCACAAACCGCTCCACCGGACAGCTTTCTCTCTACTATGGTTGTTGCTAATGTATGCTAACTTCAGTTAGGATGTGGCATGATGATCATTAATAGAAAAGGATATAAATCAAGAATTTTGTACACGTTAAAATCAATGCACTCGCCTGATATCTTGGATACCAGTGTCACACTTATTTTTAATTTCACTTTCAACTACCATAGTGTAAAACGGTGTTTTTTTTCTCTGAAAATCTCCTATATAGCAGTAACAGTGTGGTCGCGTGATGATCTTTATTATCTACTACCTCCCTGGCAACTGGCAGGTGGTAATACCTACTGCTGTAAAATAGGTAATAAGTGGTACAATCTGCCACGTGCTTGTAACATTAACGAGAATAGGACACGTACAATTGTGAACCAAGGAAAAGTGTAAATACTGTGCAAAGCATTGTCAACTATTATAAACTGAAAAAGTAGTACCATCTGGTTAGTTTTAAAATCTATTGAAGTGATAGTAAATTGGCAACCGTAAAAACTTGTGGTATGAGATAATAAATCTGCTGTCCTTGAGACATCAAAATTTCTACACTGACGAGAAACGACGCCATAATGTCCACGGAAAAATATTCGCTGATAAAACACGGTTAAAAGCGGTTTATGAAACCGCGGGAGTCACACTGTTTATTCGTCTCTCCAAAGACCGCAGAAAAACGTGATTTATCCAAGACGCGGTTCCACGCATTTTCCAAAACCGGATAAACGGTCTGACTTACGCGGTTTTTCAAGACGAGCCATGACGCGGTTTTTTAGAGTTGCAGAAAAATGCTGATAACCGCGGTTCCTGAAAATTTCATTGTTAACCTGAGTCCAGTTAGCAATGTCAACCTGATCCTTCAATGAAGGCGAGGTAAGATACCCTTCGAGAGGTAGTGTAGTGAACTTGAAAGTTCCCTTACTTCGAAGTCACTTTTCAGTGACGAAGTTGTGTTAAAATTTCATATTAATTAAGCACAGGAGAATATTCTGGGCACGACATCTCTTCTCTCCTTACACATTCTTGCACTGCTAAATTTAAGTAACATACGAAACGTGTAAAGACAACATTGGTGATATTTTTACTTCTGCTCCAAAACTGCGGTTCCTAGGGCTATGACGCGGTTTTACGAAATGGTACGTCACAAAAAAAATGTTTTTCTGATCGCAGATATGGTGGAGTGTGACAGTGATTAAGTTCGTCACGGTATTTGAGATCTGTTAACATACTATATCGCGGTTACAATCATGCTCATTGCGGTTTTAAGAAGCGCAACTAACCGCGTTTCAAATTAAACGCGTTTCGGACCATTTTCACCGCGGTTACTGAAAGCGCGTCTAACTGCGTTGTGGTGTACCACGTTTCACATCAAGTACATCGCGGTTACTGAAACCGCGACGCACCGTGTTGTTCTTTACCGCGGTTATTAATGTATGCACCGCGGTTTTGTGAAACCGTGAGAAACGGCGTCTTATTTTACCGCGATTCATGTGGACATAATCGCGGTTATTTGAAAATGCGGTTAGGAAAACCGCGATGTTTTAAGTGATGGCGCGTTTTTTTACTGTTAACCGCTGTTAGGAAAAAAGTAACGCGGTTGGACCCGGTTTTTCTCGTAAATTTTCTCCGTGGGTGAACCTTCAAAGATTAAGAATTTTTCAACCAAATCTGACCCTTTAGAGTTCCGCATGGAAAAGATTATGCATAAAGCTCATTTTATTGTTCTTAAAAATGGGTTCCTCTATATAGTTTTCTTCTTGTTTTCAATATTCTACTATTAAGTTTATGCATCTCTGTTCAAACACCGATTTACATCTACTGATGATCCAGTCTAGCCCCTTTATATTTATCTACTGTCTTGCTTATTTATATCTAACTATTCATCTTTTTAAATAGCCTTTCATAATAAATTGTGCCGATTTCCTTGTACCTTTATATGGTACCTCATAAATATCTATGACCCCTTATTTTAATCATTCACATATTTTACCTATATCGAATCCCGTATATCAATCCTTAACCTATAATTCCTATATGTGAATCATGATTTATATCTTTAGGATCATATTCCATATCTTAATGCTTAAATATATCCTGCCCTCATTATTTCCATATCTCGGCACTAGACATGTGCAAGATCAAGTTTTCTTGGTCCTGGTACTACACATCTCTACTCGCTACTTATAAATGATGGAATGGGTTAGTGTTTTTCTTTTGGAACCAAACCGAGTCCATCAGAAACCATTCCACTATTTATTAACTTCGAAACCGATTGATTTCGTTTCTGTTCTGTTCTGTTCAGTTTGCAACCGAACCGATCCGATCTCTGTCATCAATACCGTCTAGGAATCCAATTATTTCCAATCTGCATTATTAAATCTATTCTTAGAGGGTGTGGACAGGGGTGTTGGTCTGCCTGCTAAATTATAGCAATATCATTCACAGCCTCAACCAACCGACATCCTCCAAAGTCTTTGGAAACCAGCGTCTTTGGAAAATCTGATCTTTGTCTGAGAAGTTATTTTAACATCGTCTAATACTTTTTCACAAATTAAAATCAAAAACGTCTAATGCAAATATCGTTTCTTGACTAGGTCTCTGCAGACTTAAGGCATCTGTTAGTGTCTTACAGGGTTCCACTTGATGGTAAAAACAAACTTTATAAGTACAAAGCCAGATGCTTTTTGGAACTTTTTCTAATGAAGCATATTCAGCATGCAGCTGAAGCTTTACTTCTTCTTTCCTAAGGTAAGCAGACTTCTCGAATAGTTCTCCGCTATTTGAACACATTTCAAGCAGGAAGATCTTTAGAAGAACAAGGTTTCCTGAGAAACGGGACATTTGTTTTTAGACTCAATTTTCCTCATTTCCGTCTTGCATTCCAAAAACTCTCAAGAAACTGGTATATTTATCATTCCGAGAACAATCTTCTGTTCCATTAGGCCTAATCAAAACACAAACAATAAAAAATTTCATAAAACCCAATTGAGAACCGGTGGAAACCCATAACAAAAGCCAAGAAGCAACCTATTTTTCGGATATCGTCTATTTTCAAATTCGTTCTCATTTCACAGATCAGTCATGACGACATTCATCTGTTTCAACAAGTGTCAACCCGAAAATCTATCCATCACTAACTCTTCATCATTCAACATAAACATACAACTCAAGCCCTCTTGATGCCAACTTAAACATTTCCAGCATAATTAAAAACCTAACATTATTATTTTTATTTTGTTTTTCAGCTATTTTTTGACAGAAAAAGTGATGGCATCCCGATTTTTTTATACTCACTATCTTCGATGAATATCAGGAGCAATGGTGATGGATATTGCAAAAGCTGATTTTTGTAGGATTTCTTCAATATCAGACTGTATGTCAGTCTGCGCTCGCTTATTTGAATTTATTCTTGTTCACGCTTAGTATTCTACGTTTGTATGTTTCATATGATTCTCTTCCATTGGTATATAGGAGAAGCGAGTTGCTTGTATCCACTGGAATACGGTTGTGAACGGTCGTATTTATTCCTCTTAATGCTCGTCACCGGTGGACAGAAAGTGTCTAAAGTGAGCATTTTCAGCAGTTCAAATTTCTTTGACTTTCGTGGTTACGTCAATCCTTGCCAATCCTATCCTCATTCCGATACTGTAATAATTGGTTTTCATGCAGCTAAGAACAAAGTACTTGAAGACCAATGTTTGTTCAACGGCATATGCAAAAGTAAAAATTGGAAAGCAAAACACTGGTATGCCATCTACTCTATCCAGTCAACCAATAAAAGCTGTGGTGACCATCAAATGAATAAGTAGATGACTAGGACAGTATATGTGTTATTTTCTTGCTTGTGGTAAATGAATTCTACAAAGGACGGCTTGTCTTCTGAGAAACTCATTTACTAGAAAATCAATCTGACCAACCATTACTCGAACAACAGTGATGATTCTTAAGTAAAATTAGAGAGATCGTTGGCCTCTCTTTCTCACTTTCATAGCAAGTCGGCGTACATACTATGACTGTCAATCTAACACGAGTAGGGTAGTTCATCAAACTCAATTATCCGTACTCTCGCGTCAATATTCTCCTCTATCGACTGTTTTCAATTTTTTTCAAAGCAAGAGAATTCAATATCTTCAGCCATATTGCTCCTGCTAAACAGCCTAAAGGGTCTCATACACCTGTACGGAGTACCAAGGGGGAAAAGAACGACTTGAACCTACTTCATTTAATTTCAATCAACTTGTCTGTACTGCAAGTTACTTCAGTATGGTTGAAGTAACTCATTTTCTTTCGATGAACTCTGTAATAACCATCTGGGTTCTTACATTTTTTTGCGTCTATGAGTCAAGTCATCATGGCTGATTAGTTACGCGAATTGGCATTTACCCAAAATATACTGTTCTCGAACTTCGGTACTAACCACTATTTGTCTCGAAGTACCCATTTATCAGTATACGGATAGCTTTCCGATATACACCAGTCATGGTGGGTAGTATCGGGTTAGTCAGTGTGTACGAGGAGAACAAGCGGCGTGGTGCACGAACTTTGAGCTAAACTGGCCTTCTGACCAAAGCTACAGTTACGTAGCAACTGTTGTAGAAAAAATATAGGACAAACGAAACTACTCTCAAACAGCACCCCATGCGCCATCAGGATATTCCATCTAACTGCTCTCTTGTAGTTGATTGCCGGAGACAAAAATTCAGTGTATGCGCTTGAATATAATTAGTAGTCTTTCAGTGCTGATTCGATGCGTTATTGGAGTATCCAGGAAACTGATTTTACTGCGAACACATGGGTATCGTGTTTAATATGGCCATAATTACCGTCATGGGTGTAGTGCATCTAATTGACGTAATGTGCAAAAACCTAACCAAAGCCGATGTAGCGTGACTCCTTTTACGATACCAGCGTTGAGAGAGATGTGGTGTGATTCCCTCTGTGACACTCAATACCCATTATACCTATTGTGCCTATGGTAGAATTGTAGGGAAACTGTATGTAGGTTTCAGAAACAGATTTATCGCCCGAAAACTGATTAAATTTACAAAAAACGTGTACAATGCATCATAAGTTAATTTATAGCTGAAACACGACATGAAATTTAGTCTCATTTCGTATCATTTCAGAAAAGAAAGCGCTATCAGCTATCCTCACTTTGGTTCACATATTCACTCAGCTAATGGTCAATGTTACTCTGTGCTTTTATGTCAGAATCTACCTTTTTCACAAACCAATAAGAGAAGTGGACGTCTTAATTCGAAATTTTTATCACTTCTCGCGCCAATATGCTGCAAAAATACTCACTTCGACTCTGGCAATATTTTCTCGAGCTCAATCTTTTCAAAACTCGTCTCAGTGATGAGCAGACTATCGTGCAAGAACGCTTCTCTACTTGTATCTACGTAATTGCATAGGCATGCCTACTTCTGATTGTTGGAGCGACTGCTGCACTGGTCGCTCGAAAAGTGAACATAACGGAATATTCCCCATCCCAATCGAGATTTCAATATTTATTAGAAAAATATCCTTATACTCTACAGTGCCCGTGTTCGAAAGTCGGCATTGTCTACGATAAGTTCGTGTCTGTTGATGTCAACTTTCATCAAGTCTGCTCGAGTAAGTTTGTATCATCCCCATGGCTCAACTATCTAGCATCTTTCGATCTGATAGATGTACCCCGGTGGACAGAAATAATCTACTCAAGAGACTTTCGTACATTCGGTAACTCCTATTTTCAACTACTTGCAAGCTTTTGCGCACTGGCGACTATGCACATTAAAAATGCACAGACAGTTTTTGAGAGTACCGAATTCATCAGTAGCAGCGTATTGGCACCCGAAGTCTTTATCTGACAGTCAAGTGCCATGGTCGATTCATTTATCAATACAACTTTGCGCAGATTTTGCTTTTGATCGATCTTCCAAGCTTTATCAATACATTTTTGAGCGGCTCGAACATGAATTTTCTTATACAATTTCAGAATGATGAAGTCGCTGTTAGCGATATTAAATATGAACCACCGATTTACATCACAAACGATAGTACGGCGAGTATCGAAACTTGTTCGTGTGGATTAAAACCGCAATTCTGCAGTGTTGCTCTTCTTCTATACAAAGATGCATCATTCGTTTTGCAATTTGCTCGATACTTTAAGGAAATATCTGTCAACTGTATCGTTTTAGAAGGATTTATTTCATCCACGATCTCTTGGTGGTACAAAGAGGGTTATATTCAAGATATTCGGGATACATATGCACTGGTCATTGAGAATCTTTCCTCACCAAGCATCAGTGCTTTGAATCGATCGATACCTACCAGATTCAACGATACAGAAGTATCCGATATAGTTCATGAGCTCTTTTTAGAGAATATCATACATAGCAGCGCATCGTTCGAGAATTTTTATAATCAATGCGCACCTGAATCTTGTTCTTATGCGGTTGTTCAACGTCGTGATATTCTTGTAGCATTTCTGCGTCTGATTTCTGTGTTGGTTGGCCTCAACAGAGGTCTCCGATTAGTGATACCATTATTGGATAGATTAGAATTTTTCTGTACCACAGTATGGAAAAATTCAAACCACGCACAAGGTATGCAATGTGAATAGTGATGTTGTGTTCAAAAAAAGGACGAATATCTTTTGTCAAAGATAACTTAAAAAGTAGAGTGAACAGTGTTTGACACCTACAATATTAAATATCGTTGCTTTACAATACAGATGAAAAAAAACTCCCTCTTATCACCGTATAAACACAGCTGTTCTGCAATGTTGCAAAAAAACCATAGTAGCACTCTGGCATAGTTCACAGCTATTCTCCCTCGATTATTGTCGAAGGTTTAAGGAGAAATAGCATATTATCTTACTGACGGCATTTTGAATTAATTTCCCATAATGTGGGTAATTTCATAGTTTGTTGGACTTCCATGGACTTCTTGACGTTGCATGCAGCTGCCCGTGTTTGTTGATATTTTTCGCGTGTTCCTGAATCATTCAGGTTCAGTCGAGCTTTGCAGATTTTCCTATAGTTTCATGACTCCCTTTAGTCGAAATGGGTTCTCAGACAACCCAAAAGTTAGTTTTTGTTTATGTTCACTAGGAGCTCCTGAAATAGTAGAGAAATCCACACTTTCTCATCGTTTTCTAAGTTTGCCTGACTTTTTGAGGGGAGATTCATGAATTTTTCAAATTTGATTGTACTAACATGGGCTTTTCTCGTGTCTCAGCGAATGGTAATATATTTATGCATTTCTGGAAGTCTAAGAAGTTTCACAAAGTCACTGTTTCCCTTTGTGAAACTGCCACTATGATAGAAGAGAAATGCGATATTTTCACATTCACAGATTGTGACTCTTTAGAGCCGATTACGAATGGCACGAGGATGAACCAAGTCTTGAAATCGATGACAACATCAAATAGATCGTTGAATCTATTCAATACGGATACAAGCGATGCAAATAGTCTGCGCATGGAATACCTATACACTCGCGTTTACGTCATCCTGCTGGCGTGTAGTATGATTCTGGTGGTTTTTTATTCTTCGATTCTAGAATGACGAATGACTATTACAACGTGGTCTCCTTCTTCTACAGATTACGAGCATCTACTTGAACTGTATTCCAACAATGTGGTCTGTCCATGCACACAAATAGCCATTCCTCACTACGAGTTTGTCACAAAGCTTGAGGCTACATTACATGAAATATATGTTACATCGATAGGTATGCAGGCTCTAACCGCTGGTCATTTTGGAGCTATAGAGACAGTCTTATTTGCAGGGATGAATTTCGAATCATGGAATGCCTTGTTTATCCAAGGACTCGAACAATTTTGTCAAACTGCACAGAACAGCATCTCCAGTACTATTCGGGTGTTTAACATGCCCTTTGCAATTGCATATCAAGCCGTTCCCAGATTTCAGTTTGAAATTGAAATGAACTCAACTTTTGCCCGTTTTCAATCAATAATGGCGATCGCCTTTAGACAGACGCTTGCTTTGATTCGTAGCATGGTGCAAGGCAATGCATTGATCGCTCTTTACTCTTCGAACTGGTATTTCAGCTTGATTGATGATCACGATGAGAACAATATCACTTTTCGGAGTGAACCTATAATACATGTCAATTCGGATACGAACATCACATGTTCTTGTGCCACGCAGAAGGCGTGTAATGTTCCCGCTACAGTACCAGTTAGTGATGGTAAGTATTATGATGGACCTCAAGGTTTGATTTTCAGTTGCTTTCTTTTCGAAACCATACTACAGTCATCCTTGTGTTGCTTCTATTCGGTCGATTGTATAAATCAGTATCGAATTACGTTTGGTCTAATGGGTGACGTCGATTTTTGGGCCAAGCAAGATATCGCGATGGTTCTTAATGCCTCATTATCGCGCTTCAGCACTCGTGACACGATAGAAGTGATTGCCAATGACATATTTATCGAATCGTGGACGAGTAATGCATCTTATGATATGTTCTTCAATGCATGCGCGCCAAGTCATTGTATCTCAACTCGTTATTATCGATTCGACTTTTTAGAAGTCTTGGCAACGTTTCTGAGTGTATACAGTGGCCTTTCAACTGTATTACGCATTATAATTCCGTACTTCTTCGTCACGGTGAAAAGGATTCAAAATAAGGCTCGCACAGTACCCTCACAATGAAGCAAGCTCTCAAAGTTCCCCTTGTAAAAGTATAGAACTTCTCTGTGCAATATTTATCTATTCATTTTGCTGTTGCGTGCCGTACTTCAACCTCATCGCATTGATGTTGCTCGTTGATCTTCGAACTGGTGACCCATAAAGAATGAGTCTCAATATTCCAAGAATAGCTTGTGTAACTTTTATCGCTTAAAAATCATATTTTCCATGAAACGAACGCCCATTGGATTCTCTAAAAAGTGACTACAAAACAGTTTGTGTAAAAAACGCTCTTGTGCAGCTATTTGCGGTAAACATCAGCATATGATCTTTTTCATGAAGTTCGAGATAAACTGCCTCGACACGTCAGCGAGATTTCAGAGTCAGTTTGTCCACAACGGACACGTGAAGTAATTGAAAATGCAGTTTCAACACACATTTCCCTGTCAGAATGAATTGTAAACCGAGTGAATCAATAAGCCACTTTTAACCAAAATGAATATTCTTCGCACCGAGGCGAATTTAACTATTAAAACTTATGCTTCCACCTATCCAAGAAAAGGCTTTGCAGAATTCCAATAATGATACAGAAGAATGAAAAAAAGGGAAAACAAAGAGCGATATATAACTGACTTTAGATAGCTCGATCCACAGAACTTTTCTCGAATCTTTTGTCGTGGCTTGTAGAGAATCCATTAATATACAAAGTCATTTAATATGGATGTAGAAGATCTATATTTGTTCTCAAAAAATATACACTCAAATATGCATATATAGTCTTAAGATTCAAAATAAAATTCGTTCTGAGAAAAACCATGAAACTGATTGATTGAATTCGATTTATTCAATCTAAAGCACTTGAGAACGATCCTAGATCACATCGGCATTTTCTTTTTCTAATGAAAAATTTCTTCAGTTCTGTCGAAAAGAAATGAAATAGAGATAGAAAGAGAAATCGATCAGATAATAATTGAATATCTGTCGAAAAGACTAATTTCGCATAAGAAATCGAACGAACAGAAATCTCTTCATTTGGTAGTCTATAAAAATAAACTCATTCATTGACAGTAGAAAAACTGACGGGAATGTAGCCGTACATAGTATCCCAGAGACGACCCCATCTACTTTGGTCTCATTTTTTCACCTTCTTTTAAAAGAAGACTGCAAAAACTAGCAATGAAATAGAAACTAATTTTCAGTTCATGCGAAGCTATGCTGTCTGTTGCATCTGCCAGGGTTGGGTCGGTTTGCTCGATTCAAAAACCAATGTCATGAATCGATGCCAAATTGTAAGTCAGGTTCTGAGCTTGGATTCTGACATTATTCTCTCCTTTCGTAGCTGCCTAATTGAATATGCTATTTTCGTGAAGTGAACGTCGTATGTTGCAGAAAAATGAATTGTGAATAAAACAATAACATTTGCTATATACTTACTCGTAGCATCTTTTTTTTTCAAATGAATTCAATTGCCATAATTGACTTTCATGTGCAACAGAAAGCGTAACATTGAATAGAGGTGGATTACGTTGACCGCCTTTGATTGATAAAATTTCATCACCGATGGTGTGGGTATGAGTGTGTGTATTTCATTTGATGATACCCATTATATGGGATCAATGAAAGTTGAGCATGGGAATGGAATGATCAGTACGAGAATGTTGAGCACCTCAAACAATCAACACAAATACTGAGCATCTTCAACAACTCTCAATTATTTATTTAAATATATTGCAACAAAAACATTGAACAATGAATTATAGAGACATGTCATGTGTAATTGAGTCGATCTGAGTAAGAACATCTTGGTGATGAGCTGAGATAAGATTCATTAAACGTCTTTCAAAACGTTGATTCGTCTTCTTCGTTTTCGATGGTTTTCCAGCATTGATTTGTACCATGTTTGCGTGAAAAGTATGCTCTTGGTCAATTAATTTCTGTAAAAATAATCATAATGTTGAATGAGCGAATTGAAAGGCAGACGAAATTCGACATGCGCAAACTTCAGCATTATGATTTATTCTCGTCGATGATTGTGTAGTTCTATTGTACATATTCCAGAATTCAATCTCGAACAATGCCTTTCTTCTGGTGTGATTTGGTTTTAACCGTTCTAGAGAAATGATGCATTAAACATTTGTTGTCACGAAAATCGAAAACCACTTATCGATATAAGTTTCTTCAAAATAATCCAGGATTGTATCATAATCATCATTGAGATCGATTGATAAACTTTCAAATCCATTACTAACATTGGTTGATGGTGAAAACGTCCATGCAGCTATTTTGTGGATATATGAGCGAACGCAGAATCAGTTTGGTGCCGATTTTGATGTCCCAGAGCCTATTTTAAAAGGTGCGTATCATCAATATTAGCAATAATGTTCATCCTCGCCTTTATGGCCTGTAGTTTTCGATGAATGCTGTCTAGTATGAAAATAAAAGTCGGATAAGATGGCAGAGGCAAACTTGCTTGAACAGCACCAATACACACGTGCTCCAAAGCGAGCATACTTGAGCGAGGAGATCGGTGGGGTGGCAACTTGCATATTTCATTCATCAGACATTGATAGGTTTCTTCATTTTTCGGACGTAATAAAGCATATATTACTGGTACCAAATTGTCACGATAAACATCGTGGATAATATACAATTGATAAAATATTTCGAGAACAATCTTAAATGTTTCATCGACGAGAAATTCCTGTACGTGCTGCAGAATAGAAATCTATTCAACGCCTGCTAATACTAATATTCTATCTTAACCTGCATCAGAAAAAAAGTATTGATAGAGTCCATATCGTCATTAATCTTGCTCACCATACCTGGACCAGTATCGCAGAACAGAATCTTATCTTGGTGAGCAGTTTTAGTTAACAAGATCGGAACGCATGCGAAAATTGGATCATTTAGTTCCTTTAAAAACTAATTGTTTTGATGCGACATTCTTATTGAACGTTTTATATATCACGCACAGGTAAACGTGCAATTTTTGGATCCGATACCCCTAATTATGAAAATATCGAGTGATGAATTATTGAACTTTAGTGAGAAACATCGTGCTATTGCTACCTCTGTAGCAATTTGTAATGATAGTGTCTTGCGTTTCTTGAGTTTTGATAGCACGATGATCAATTTTATCATCGAATCTTCTATGTTGAAGTGTTGTACCATTGATGTTACATGTATGTTCACTTGATGATTTTCAAATCTTATTAGTTTAAATACAGATGTGAAGAAGAAACGGCACTGATTCGATGAATATTTAATGCAACGCCAATGCGTTTTTTCACTTGTTGATCGATCAATTATAAATAAGAATAACCATGGTGATCAAGAAGTGGCTTCTGTTTAGTTGTAATGTTATTTGTAATTATTGTCCTCTTGAGACGTGATAGAATAACGAAGATAACGTGCTTCCTTACATTTTTATAGGTATTATCGATTAATAGAGTTATGCTCGTTGCTTATCAATTTAGGTGATTCAATTTTTTCCTTCGATTGTATTTTCATGCATGACTGTTCGTTAATCCATAATTTCAGTATTCGTTCAGATTGTTGGAGGTGCTCAAAATTCTTGTGCTGTTCATTCCTTGTACTGAATATCCTTGTGCTTATCATTCCGGTTTTTAATTTTTCGTCTCTCTGTTTCATGCAACACCATGTCACATCCTCACGTTATCTGTCCTGCTGCTCATATTAGTTTTCGACACTCCATTCGATATCCAATTTCATGTTCATTTCAATCTTTGTTTTCTTTGCTCGGTCTCTATACGAGTTATTTTCTTCTTATGTTCGATCAATACAAATCAATGTGCCCCATTAAGAGCTTATCCGACATTACACTTATAATTGTGCCATGATTATAGCTCGATTTCATTCACGTCGACTGGCATATATGGATAACGAAGGTTCAACAATATTTTCGAAGGTAAAACCAGTGTGTATTTGATTCCCATTATTTTTGTTATCGAAAATATTACAGATTTTAGATCCTCTTTTCTCAACTAAGTTAATGTTCTAATCACGAGGAAAACAATTTTAAGCTCTGCCAACCTATCCAGGTTACAAAGGAGAATGAGATCATCGTTCGAACTGCTAGTGTTCACTTAAAAAAAACACAACAAAGAAAAGCATTTTTGAGGCCATCTTCAAAATTTAGAAATGTTTCACAATTGTTTAAACCAGAATACAAATAGAGGGATGTGTAGATAACTATATAAGTCACCCTTTGATACCGTGAATAATATCTAAAGAAAGATTTTTTGTCAGTTCTGAAGTCACCGGTGAAGATTTTTTATTGAATGAGTTGTGAAAAGGGTGCGAGAAAGTTGTAACTTATTAACGATAGGACACATCAGAAAATCGTGCAGTATCTAAGATTTTGAGATGTTGAAAGTAGAGTAGAAAATCCCATTATCCTCCCATAACTTTACCTCGGCATTTTCATGCCATGTATTCTCTCAGCTGATCACTTGGTTTTGAGATTCAGTGCTGTGAAACTATATTTCGACGTCGAGCCTTCTGAATTTGAAAAGATATTTATAGGATCAAGGTTTTCTTTCTATTTCTGTTTGCTTTTATTTTTATAAAATTCGTTATCAAACTTGGCATTTAAACCGATACATAGAATGATTCCGTTCATGACAAACGCAGTCGACTGTCTCCTATTTGATGTTGTTATTTCTTTCAATAGTTGATTGTCTATCATAATCGATTCGAAAATTGAATGAATACGTATACGTGTCTCGAAATATTGAGTTTCAAGATGATTCGTTTAATGAAACTCATCGACATAGCAGAATTTGTATTCGTGATAGACTGTAGCATATGACTGGTGCTTTTGACGGCGAAAAACTATCAAAATGATTTTATTTCATAAAACTAATGAATATTTCTTTTTGAATATTGCTTGACAACAAAAATGATGAGGAGTGATATTACCACTCGGCAAAACTACCATCTTTAAGTCGAAATTGTGGTGTTTCCCAATCACCGGCAAACACTCCTGCTTGTACTTTCTCTTCATCTACTTCGATCCCAAGTCCAGGCAGATAAGGTACATCCACATAACCTTCTCTGACCTAGATAAAGCATATCGAGCAAAAACTTAAATAGATATAATGAACAATTCACCTGAAATGGTACTTTCAGATAGTCATGGCCCAATGTCAAGTGTTCTTGACAGAGAAAATTTGGTGTACACGAAGCGAATTGCAATGATGCCGCCAAAGCGATAGGTCCCAATGGACAATGAGGTGCCACAGCAATGTTTCGAGCTTCGGCCATTGCAGCTATTTTACGAGCTTCAAAAATCCCTCCACAATGAGAGATATCCGGTTGAACAATTGCTACGGCTTGTTGTTCAATCAGGTCGTTAAATTGCCAACGAGTGAACAGGCGTTCACCAGTAGCAATGGGAATACTGGTAGAAGAAGAGATCTGCTTGAGAGCAACTACGTCTCCGGGCAGTACTGGTTCTTCTAAACATGAATGGGCAGCAATCAACAAAATATTATATTACTCAAGGTCTGATCTCAGATCCATTCTTAGGAAGCATTAGAACCAAATTTTTGCTGTTTTCCTATCTCGGTCGATATAGAGATGCTTGATCTTGAAAATAAACGTCGCGAACGTATTTTCACTTACCGATAAACATGATATCAACATCCTCGATCATGTGAATTAGACGACGAGACTAAAACATTATTTTTTTCTCGAATCGAACGAAGAGTTGAATAAACTCACAGTGGCAGGTGTGCATCGTCCATGAAAGTCAAGAGCAAAATCAATTCTTCTATCAATCTTTTCTCGAAGAAGAATTATGTTGTCTCGAATTTCATGTAATACATGTGGCTGTTCAATGCTTTGCATAGGTGGAATAGGACATGTTTTGTATGCATTAAATCCTTCTGGATTTTCATTGATACTTTTTGCATACAACTCAATGTAGTCACCAGTAGGCTCCAATGATAACCAACCATACATACGAATTTGATTGCGTACTTTACCACCAAGCAGACGCCAAACGGGAACATTAAGGCTACATGTATGTATATCGGTTAGCAAAAAGTAAATAGAAAAATATAAACATACTGTTTGCCTAGTATATCCCAAAGAGCCTGTTCAACGCCTGACAGAGCACTCGATAGAATCGGTCCATTTCTGAACGAATGTCAAATCATTTAGGTTGAACATTAAATAAAAGAAAGGCGAGACTACTTGCCTATAAAAAGTGCCTCGATTGATTATTTGCCAATGTTTTTCGATGTCTCTTGGATCCTGTTTTTGAATTGTTAGTTTTCTAGGCATACTTTTTAGCACAAATCCTACCTGACCGATTAAATATCGTGCAATTTCCTAGAAAAAAGTGTTTTCTGACATAAAAACTTCGTGGTAGAAGGAGTGTAGTGATAGGAAATGAATCATTTTACGTCTATATTTTCTGCCGAGTTCTTATAAATTTAAAAGTGAAAAGCTGTTTAAAAAAACATGAGATTGAGCGAATTTGAACAGTAAGATTTCTGAAATGCGCCAAATATCTAATTCATATAGTATATTTGATAGACTTAATTTTACGGCAGCTTCAACTGTTTGAGCTCGTCCTTCTACCACTGGTTCACCCCAACCTATTGTGCCATCATCGCACGTGATCTAAATATTGTCAACAGAAATTTTTTAGATCTGAAGTCAAATAATCATACCTTGAGGAAGAGCCATCGTGGCTTTACATGAAACATTTCCATCTTCTCAACCTTCATCGTTCTAAAATGTTAGTTGAAAAAAAAGAAATAACAGTCTCCTTTATCCTATCCCTTTTATCGTGACGATGATGAAGAAGGAGTGTAGAAGAAAAAAGGATGATAATACGTGTAAGTCATGCGGTGATAAGGAAAGCAACAGAACAATGTCTAGTCATTAAGGCATCCAATAGCACGTTTGTTTTACGAACCATCATCGATAACAAAAAAAATTCAATATCTCGTTTAGTCGCATTTTTCTGCGTTAGGCCGAAGTTTCTCAGCAAGAATGATTCTCTTTCAATAACTTTATCTGAGTCTACGTTGGCCTTTGATTCCTATCAATAAAAGCCGAAGTCATTGAATATGAAGGTTGTAATCAGATAGGAGATGGAAGCTTATTACAAAGACAATACTAATAGACGAAACTGATCTGGAATTTCGAACGAATTCTAGGCGATTGTGCATTTGACTAAATCAGCAATTTAAGACACTAGATACCCTATGTTTCGATGTTGACTGAAAGAATGAGGCCAATAGCCTTAAAATCGTCTTTAAATTTAGTCAAGGGTGTGGTTAGTTGTCATTAGGACAGGGTATGTGTATGAGAGTATCTCTAAACACTGGCAAGAATGCTAAAACTAACTACAAGGCCCTCACTGAAATTTATTTTTCTATTTAGATTCATTTGAGATGAACTATCTACTGGTGGGCGAACTAGTTTTCTAAGAAATGAATTTCATTTTGAGCGCAAGGGTGAGAAGATGTGGGTGAAGAAAAACCATTACTCCCACTTTCAAATTTAATGAATAGGCTCATAAAAACAATCAAATTCATTGGCAACGACGGTTAATTTTTTGTGGATGATGAAATTACAAATAAGCATACAATTCTTTTTATTAAATATTGCATCTCATCATGTAATATTTATTCGATGATTTTTCAACTAAAAATTAGTTATTTCATTTGAAATATAAAAATTGTTTTACGAATCATCACGATGCCGTTTGATAGACAAATATTGTCATAGGGGAATAAAACAGATAAAAAGACGTTTCGTTCTAAATTCCGATTTTAGCCATCGAGAATATGAATATATCGATCATTGATATATTCGCTGGACTGATACCGTTTGAATTAAATCTTCGATTTTATTTCTACGATCATTCCTGTGTAAAAGCTATCCTAGTTCCACAGATGACACAAGTTTTCCTGCTTTTTCGCAAGAATTATTATTGTGTTCTTTACGTATGAATTTTCGAATTGATATCTGACAAGAAATAAGCTCACATTTTTCTTTACTAGGCAATGTGATATTCAGATGAAAAATTTATACTATTGATGGCAGAAGAAAACTAAGAACATGATATAAATGCATCGGTATACAAACGTTCATGCGATCTTTGATCATTTTCGTAGAAATAAGTGGTCTTCACTACTCGAATTCATTTAAGCATGACCATTGCAATCATGATAGAGACAGTTGCTCGACCTGAAATAGCTAAACATGAGTCGTCGACTTTGGACAAGTAAACATTTTATACGTGCCTCAATTGTTTCCATGATTGTTTTTTGTGGTGTGTAGATTCAGTCCTTTTTATGAACTACACTGAATCGTTGGAATCGTATATCGAGAGTGCGACATGCGGTATACGTTCAATTGTGAAAAAATTGTCACCAGCGTCAAAAGTGACATTTGTTTGGCGCTTGTCGAATATTGCGATCCTCCATCTTAATTAAGTATCGAATTTCATTCTATTCAGAATCTCAATTTCATTGCACGTGTGCACGGTTTTACCAATAAAGTTAGCGAAATGAAATACTTGCTACAACAATGTCACGTAAGTGAAGATGGAGATGCATCAAAAGTTGCGGCTGATGGTCTGCATACTATCCGCATACTATCGTGGTGTATTGAATCAACAAAAAGTTTTATTCTGATTACTCAAGTTCCACCACATGAATGCAATCCTATTGGTGAGGGTTTTCCCAATGAATATCCTACTGGTTTTGATCCTCTGAAAAAAGTTCAAGAAATGGAAGACTAACCCATTACACTCTACTCAACTGGTGTTGAACTTTCTATTGGTAAGTAGTTAGTTTAAAAAATATTCGTTTTTCTCGCTGACTGATCTTACTTCACGTGCCTTATACTACAGGTGGTCAATATGTTTCCATGGTCAATGCCAAGTTCTTGGTTAAATTCATCATTATTGGTGTTCGTGAAGAAATATCCTTGGATAAATTAATGGAAAATGCTCAAGAAGATATTAATTGTGAAATGAAACGAGCAGAAAAAGAATGTACTTATGATAGAGAAAAAGTCATGTGAATCAATAACATTTTTGTAACGAAGAATACTTTTTCAAAAACTATAACAAATGCCTATGGAGTGGCATCGTGTGCAGCCAAGACATATTCTTCAACTAGTCACACTGCGGCTGAAATTTAGCATGGATTCTTTTCAATGTTAAGAGCTGCGTCACCCACATTTGCTACAATTGCGATTGTTTCATTTACATTTACTCCACTCCCATCGTACATCTTCTATTTGATTTTGCTTCCTATACAGAATCTTTTGGTGCAGATGGTGCATAACTAGCTGCTAGAATAAAGGCAGATATGCTCCATGATATGATGGAAACAAAGTTGTGAATGAAGATCAAGCCGAAAATATCTGCCGAAAATATCTACCGAAAATGATCATAGCGCAAAAAATAGATAGAGTATTATCTTATCCATACTGTCAGCTGACGGGAAAGAATTTCGATTATTGTAAGAATAATTTTTGATGGAAACAGCTGTTTTTTTTAATTTTAAACCAATTTTAAATAAAAGAAAATCAGTGACTCGATTGAAATGATAAAATTTGGTATCCTCGTTGCTCGAAATATTATTCTAGAGAGCGATAGTTTAAATCCGATTTTTATGATTAAATCACCTGATTTAAATCAGAAAATCACAGGAATCAGCTATTTCCCTCTTGATTATTTCTAACTACTTACCTTCGATGGTAATCGATTCTCACTAGAAAAAAAAACGCCATGCGAAGTTCGAGTCTCGAGCTTTGAAACGACTAGCATTTTAAATTGTTCTTCGTGAATCACTCTATTTCCGAAAAATTACGTTTTGATCGATCATTTAATTGTCTGATTGATACTCGAAGTGCATCAGTTAACTTCGTGTAAACATGGTCTATCTATCTGTCAGAGATGCGACTAAAGTCGATTTCTAACCGAACCGAACCGAACCGAAAGAACCGATTTCGGTGCGGTTCTAAATTTTTGAAAATTAAATCGGTTCCGCTCGGTTCGGTTAAAATTTTTTTCGGTTCGGTTCGGTTCGGTTCGAAGCTTCTTTAACCGTTTTATCAAATTTTCCTGTTTTGCACTGTTTAAAAGATAACAAAAATTAAATAAAACAAAAATTACAAACAGATGGCGCTCTCAACATAAGAGTATATTTATTATTCGTCCATTGGACCTATAAATTCTCGAATTACACACCGTATAAACATTAAAGTGAAACAATAAGACCCCGTCTACACTATAGGAATAATACAGTATTAAATTTATGTGTGTCTTCACTTGAAAGTTAATGCATCAATCAGAATCCAGGACTTCGAGATAAATTGTTGCTTTACAGTGTTCAGTAGTGGAGGAGCCGCCAATAGAAAAGTGAGATATTTTAATTGGTATCTCCAATTGGATTCTCATTGATGCATTAACTTTAATAATGTCTTGAAAAGTGTTTTAACTTTTCAGCCGATCTCTTTTCTTAATACAGTATTAAATTGTGTAGTGTAGACGGGGTCTAAATAAATCTTTGTGTACTTTGATCAAATGTTTTAATCGGCAACATCATCACTCAGAAACGTTCAAGATTATCACCAAATACAGTGAATGATATTTTATACTCAATCATTCATACCATATGTACAAAATAAATGTAATAACAGAAAAAACAAAAATTAAGATGCTTGTAGCATTGTTTTCATTTTTTTATAATTGTAATATTTTTTTACGAAAGCTGGACAAATATATTTATCTATAGTGTACATCAATTATTAGTTTTTAAGACCAAATTCCTAATAACATCATAAGTTCCTTAAAGAAATTTGAAAATTGTACAAACTTTTCGGTTGCGATCGGTTCGACTTGGTTTAATGTTAATTCGGTTCGGTTCGGTTAAAGAAAATCCTTAACCGATCGCATCTCTGCTATCTGTCATTTTCCTTGGCATACCTGACAAGGTCTATTGCGGTTTTTAAAGCCAATCCCATCATACTAATAAGATATTATTTGTATTAATCTTTATCGGAAGCCCAACAAGCCACTGGAGTCAACTTAGATGAGGAGAATAAAGTTGTTCCTATCGGACATTCAAGAAACTATTTTAGTAGTGTTCACTGTACAGAGATATTCATTTCTCATATATGCCCCGTAGCATATAATAATAGAAATCGATCAAAAGCCGCTATGACAAGGGACTCTATTTTATACTCTAACGAAGTAAGAAAATAAACATGGCAATTTAAGAAGAATTTCTGTTAAAAGTGATCGATTTCTAGTAGAAACCACTCAGTCAATTAAAACTGCTTAAGATAGGGAGGTACACAAAATTATTAAGCCTTGGAAAGTCTACGGTTTTAGTGCAGATTTCATATGAATTGAAGAACATTAGTATCAAGCAAAGATAAAGAGAAAGAGGAAAAAAGCATTAAAATTTATTAAAAACAAAAGAGTTCTTGCTCAAGAATACTTTGATGAAATCTGGTAGATGAAATGTCTCTCACAGGAGAATAACCGAATAGACAAGAGAGGAACTACTTGCGTCAATTACCAAACTGAACATAGACAATACACAACACACTTTGAATGAAGTAGCTAGTAATAAAGAGGAAAAAATCAGGTCAAACAGTAATGATGTCAACACTTTTGAAAAATTTTCTTACTCAAAATCATACTCAAACGATTTCGACAGTGACGAGTGGTGAAATTGGCCATGTGACATTAGTTTACACTACTTAAATCATTTGAAATACTAGATAAATGTACTATATTCGACCGGTGATAATAATCACGTTTATTTAATCATCAATATGCTATTCGTTTCCATTGAGTCTCTTGTAGTTGAACAAAGGTTTCTGAAGCATTGCTCAGAAATACTAATAGTTGTCCTCATACATCTTTTGAATTTTTCTAATGGATATATTCAAAGATTTTGAACAGGAAAACAATTCCAATAAAAAGTAATGCCATTTATCAATTCTTTTTAATCCTGAAAAGACATAATGTTTTAATTTTTTCAATTGACTTTTTCGTATAAAAGATCATTGTGAGCCAATTTACAGTTGTGTTAAAAACGGACCAGACAGCAAAGCTATTTCAAAGGGGGAGACAGTGTCGAAGACTTAACTATCGTACACTAGCACAACGTAGCCTCTACCTCAACTATCAAAACACACCTGAGTTGATCATGGATAGGATTAAAATGGCTTTTGACGAAAATAATTTCATAAACAGATATAAAATTTACATAAATCGACTCATTACTAATCATTTTTTACCTATGCACACTTGCCAGAATTTCAGGGTACTTTTAAGTACCCTGAAATTATCTGAGTATCATCAACGATCAGATACAAAACAGGTATTCATTATTTTAAATGGCCAGAATATAGTACAAATAAGAGTGCTGACAAGTAATCTTGGTTAGACAAAATATTCTAGTAGAAGGGCGGTTTCATAACGTTTCGAATCCCTCCTTTGTGTCAATAATTTCTTCATATTAGTAATAGATTCGATTGTTCTTATCGATGGTCAATATTTTTTCTCAAATATTTCTCAAATTCATTGTATTATAATATCATTCTTGAAAATTTAGTCAACTAATCATTTTTGGGAAGATATATTCAAGATATGTGGTGAAAATTTCATGTCCGCATAAAATGTAGACTCAGCATGCCTTAAGGCCTGATTGAGGTTCTGTGACACATATCTTCGTCAATATTTGAATTAGAATTTGATATTGACGCAGTTTATGATAAGAATGAGAAAAGTATAAATTTGTTGATAAAACGGAGCATGCAACATCTAATCTATTGTGCATAGACAACAACGGTTGTCGACGTAGAATAAAAAGCATCATAAACACAATGGAAGAAAATGAATTTCCAGTTGATTTCATTGAAATGCTTAAAGAAATGGAAAACCCGAATAAAATTAACTTCAATCCAACCACCAAACTCTGGAGCCCGCATAAGTCACCCGAAGGTGGTTCAGATACTATTGGCTATGGTCATAAACTTCAACCAGGAGAATCTTATCTTGCAAATACTCCACAAACAACAGCTCAGATCGAACCATTGTTAAAAAATGATCTTGTTAAACATAGTAAATCAGCAAAGACAACCTATGACAATTATGTTCATAACACTTTTCGTACCAATGCATCACATTCTTCATTCAATGAGCTTGATATTCAAAGTAAACTTTTACTCATTGAAAAGCAGTTCAATCATGGTAATTTACGTCAGTGGCCAAAGATGATGGAACATATATACAGGAGAGATCTGGGCAAAGCACTGATTGAAGCAAAAGGAAAGTGGACTAATATGCGAGGGGAAAAGATATGGGATACGCGAAGAAATACTATACGAGAGGAATATTTTAAGGGAACGTGATGAGATAGACTGCATCGATCTCCTTCTTAGCTATAACATATTACCATTAATTATTCAAGAATTATCAACGCATGAAAGCATAGTTGACATTTGTTTTGATCACATAAAAATTTCTATTGTACACCTAACGGAATCTGACGAAAATAATGACAGTAATAAAGTTAATATGAACGCTATTTCAATTGAATATTTAGTAGTCGCTCGTGTACTCTCATACTCGACCAAGAACCAACATGGATCAAGTTCTTTGTCTTGATCCACGGGAATCAGCTAATACTCGTAAACTTGAAATGCGAAAAGTCTATTAGCTTGATGAATTCTTTTATGAGCAACTTCTACAAGATACATCATTCCATGAAATCATGTTTGAAACTGATTGAATTATGAAATAATAATGATTTAGCCTTTGAGGTGTAGATATGCATGTAAATGAATGCAAGGCACACATTCCCACTCACAGCTCCACCCCTCAAGAGACTCTTAGTATTGTTAGTTTGCTGATGTAAGAGCTTTAATTTCTGATGACTTCTTTGTAGTTGAGGCTAGCATCTAGCACAATCTCAGTCGTGAGAACTTGATCATTTGTTTAGCGTACAATGAAGATCATTTCATTTTTTCAATAAATAATTCGTACTTCTGTATAAGAGAAAAAAATATACTGATGCAGTGGCAGAGTCTCTCAGAGAAATCATAATTTATTTGAGAAAAACATGAACAGCTATTATAAACTTTTTTCAATTTTTAATCACTGTTCGATTTAAATATAAGTTCGGCATAGTATAACAATTTACACAGATGGAGGATAGAACGAGAATCTCACTAGTTCTGATTTTACTTCCAAATAAAATTTGTGACATAGAAGCGGGAGATGAAAATTTGTATTGTGCATGTTTACATATGTTGAGTTCATAAATCTTGTTATTAGTTCATTCATAAGTCTATGCGAGTTAAAGAAGACTGTTTTTGAAAAACCAGAACCATTCAACGTATTCAGAACTTCAATGATCAGCTTTTTTGGTGATCTTGGTTTTCAAGCGATTAACACGTGTATTGTTTGATGTTATATGTGTTGCTGTCAAAGGTACCACTCGATTATCTCTGTAGCGTCTCAAGCAAAATATTTTACTAAATAGTGATTCTGTTTTGAAAGTATTGAAATAAGCTTCAGAAAAGCAGATAAAAACGAAGAATGTAGATGCTTGAGGTATATAAAGAATCAAGTTAGATGAAATATTCAGTCGAAGAAGCCATTTAATTGATACATCTACACATGAGAATTTTAATGAAAGTACCAACTGAGGTAATGTACAGATCTTAAACAAGAAAATAAATATAAGTTATTATGATGAAATCAAATATAAAATCAAATGCTTACCATAGCCAATGTTGGTGAAATAAATAGATGAGCATGGCGCCGAAATTCTTTAAGCCATTGTGACCAATAAGTTCTTTCATGAAGATTAGCTCGTCGATGACTGATCGATGCCAAAATCAAACAATTTGCCAAGATATTCAATGAAAATGGTACAAATAAATGAAGAAATACAAATACTGTATTTAATGTTAACAGCTCTGATGAATATTTGATTTGACAAACGAATTTCCCTTCGGCAACCGGGTCAGGTAATGTGACACGACAGATCAATTCATGTATATGCATCAAGAATATACAGACAATAAAGAAAAACAATTGCTTTGGTGCAGCTACACGTGAACGAATTGCATTCAGAAGAGCATTGCGTTCGAATGAATACAGAGACCGTTGAAATGCAATAAGTCCATTTATCCAAAGACATATTCGAGTGAATATTGAAGCAAGACCAGATACAACGTTACAGATGATAAAAAAGGGCACATAAGTAAGTGTATCAATTAATTGGAAAAGACGACATACCAACATTAGTAATCCAAATATTGAACAACAACTATAGACAAGAAGATGAATGCCAACTGTGGTTTGTCTTAATTGTGCAAGACGAAATAGATCAATCGAAAGAATATTCGATCCGAGGCCTATTGAAACCAAACATGTGACTGAAAAAGCATAGGCAAATGTCATAATTTGCTCCTGAGAAGTGCTGCTTGTTCGTATATCGGTTTTCATACTTGATGCGAGACCAAGAAGAAAAATATTGACCGATTTATTGCACGCCATCGTTTCTTAGCCAAAAAAAAAGATGTAAGAATTCACATGAAATTTAGAATTTAGTACGATATATGTATATATTTATATATATATATCCAGATATCAAATTTTAATAGAAAAAAAGAAATCTGAGAATGACTAGAAACATGACAGCTAGAATGTTGCCACTGATGGGCAACATCTTTTCTATATTTTTTTTAAGAAATCTGTCGCTGAAAGAATGTGAATGACATTAGAAACGTTGAAGTTCAACACAAGCCATAATCATGCTTCTATTTGAATGGGAAAAGGAAAAGGAAACTGCTTGCTTGAATGGAATAATTGAAGTGAGCTGGTTTTGAAAAGCTATTTAGCATAGCCCAATTGTATTGAAAGGTGGACCTCACATATTTCGTTATTTTTAATTATTTTTCAAACTTTTAAAAAAATAGACGATTTTCACAAAATAATATGTACTTAATGCAGAGTATTTCTTAACTAAAAGAGCCACCCCTACCCTCCCCCTTTACTTGGAAGTATTCAATTGATACATACTTTACCAACTTACATAATTTTTTCGAGGATCCATACGTAAGAGAATGCATTGAGCTATATGCTGAAAAGAATAGGTTCACAGACTAGTTGAATTTTCCAACTGTTTAAAAATAAAATTACAGAATAGTGAAATCTAAAAAATGTGAGTATGTAGCTCAAGAGCAATAAATTTTCGCTTCATTAATGTAAAGAAACTAAATATGAAAGACACCATTGCATTGAAAATCAAAAGTTGTGTAAACATGTAGTAGTCATGTTTCGAAAAAAAAATCAGGCACTTAATAAGTGTGAAACGGTGTTCAAAATATTTTTTTTGAGAGATCATATGAAAAATGTCTGCCTTCGTGAGAATACCCTCTGATTTCACATAAAAAAGCACATAGCTTTTCTCAAGGACATCAATAGAAAAACCGTTAAAGTCTGCAAAAGACACCCTACTTTCCCATCATTGTTAATCAGTTCCAGAAAATCCAATAATAGGATCTCACAAAAGAGACAGAGCTACGTTTGATTCGGTTGGGAAAACAAGATCTGTTGGCGATATTCAAAAAGACATATTTTCGAAGATTTTTCATTGAAATTTCGAGAAGAAATACATAATCGATCTTTTAAATTCATTTGTAGATTCTCTTCCTGACTGAATGGATAGTTTATTTTAATATGATGTGTATTATTTCATTTTGACTTTTAATACTTATTTGAAATGTGAATTTTTTTTTTAGTTAACAACTACGTGAAACGGGATTTTATATACTGCTGTACATAAATTTAGAACACACATATATATTGTCAAAACCATTTGTTAGTGGAGTGATATCGCAAAATTGAAATGCATTTAATCTCTGAACAATGAGCTAATCTATAGTTGATTTTTCCCATTTTGTACGCAAGTTAAGTTGCTTTAGACACCCTGAAAACAGCCCTAGTGATCCTTGTTTGTGAGAGTTATAATTAAAAAAGTAGCGTTAGTGACGTAATCCAAAAACGGACATCAACTTCCACAGCAAGTATTTTAGTTTGAAAAATCTGCGAATTGAAACACTGTTTTCGAATACTAAATAGTACATCTTGCAGACGACTCTTGAAGCTACAAAATACCTATCTAACATTTTTCCTGAATATGTTTAGATTTTTAAATAACTTGAGTTTATTTGGCATTAGTGAAGTGATGAAATTGTTATCGACGTGATCGAGTACAAATATACTATCAAAAAAATATCCTCATAATCAGACAAAAAGCGTGGAAAATATTTTAAATTGTAAGTTACAAATCCTTGCTCAGAGTTCTGGGATTATGCTAGCGTAGCAGGATTTATTACTACACTGGATTGCTTATTTATGAATGTTGTTTGATGACATATACTTGAATATTTCTTTCCTTGGCAGTGTAACGTTAAGTAAAGGATGAAAAGAAATTGTTTTATAAATCATCTGGAAATTTTCTTTCCTGTCAATTTAGTGTTGAAAATGGCCTTTTGAAAGAGGTTGAAAGCTTCATCGCATTTGTTGTTTGAAATAAATAAATGATAGATGAATTAGTTTATCTCTTATTTATGAAGGTACTGTTTTGGAGAAATGTTTTGGAAATCGATCTAGTTGAAAATTTTACCATAGATGCAGCTTGGGCTCCAAAGTCTATTCTAAAGTTTGCAGACATGTTTATCATATCATTCGAAAAATATTTACTGATTGCCTTCCAATTGAAAGTTATGTGAAAGATCAAACAGTTTTACACAAGACTATGATAAAAGAAATCATTCAAGAAGAAAGTCTTCGTGCATAATAAGAGTCAAATGAAAAGGTTGTACGTTCAGTTTTGCCCTTAATATCTACTTAGATTATTTAAGAGGGAAATTGACTAGTTCATTCATTCTTTTTTTTAATCTTATTTTTATGCTTTTTAATAGTGATACGGAAACAGGACGGTAGTAGTATTTTCTGGACTGATGATTCATTTCCGTATCAATACTACCGTCTTGTTCCTTGTTTATACAAAATGTTGTTTGATCGTTGTTGTTGAATTTTTCGTTTTATTTGGTGCTTAACTTTAGGAAGAATCGGATTCCATGCTTCACTAAGATTATCATGTTTATTAATGAATCGACTCTTTAACTTTTCTTCTACTCCAGTTTTTTTCTTGTTCTATTATAATTCCAGTTCAGTATCCAATAAACGTTGGTACCTGCTTCGTTTGATATTTTGAAACATTTCTGATTTATAATCGAGTCTGTTGATAATGTTGATACATTCTCTTTTTGATGCCAAGTTTTGTTTAGTCACAGGCACATTGAACTTGATATCCCACTGATCTTGATTGTACGTAGTTTCATCGATAGGTTAAAGTTAGATTGCATCTTGTTTCGATATGAAAAGTACAATTTAATTTAAGATGTTTCCAATTTTCTTTTGAGCATTTGCTTTTATTCAACGCATATTTGGTAAGCTAATGCAGAATTTTAATTCTTCCGTATTCGATATTGATGAATTGTTTCTGTTTGATGTTGTACAAACTTCGTTTATGAGTTTTTCTATTTCTTTTATTGCATAGTTTGAGTTAATTAAAATTTTTCATACTTAGTTGAGATTTTCTTGTTCCTCTCATTCATGTTTTGTTGTTGGAATGATTTTTTTGAGTCATATCATTGATCATGTTTGTTTTAATTGAATTGTTGTGACTGGAGTGATAGTCTAGAAGCTGGTCGACTGCAGTATCTTTTCAAAAGCATCTAACTGATATGTCTTGTTTCTTTTCTTTATGCGTGTCTTATTTGTGACGTTCTCGAGCGCTATAAATGGAATGAAATACGATACTCTGATGCCAGTTTATTAATTTTAACTAGTATAATTTTAGATAGTTGAAAAATGACGTCTAAGAGCTGTGTTTTCGCCGTAGGCTATAGGAGAGAAAGAAAAGATGTGGGTATGATGAGTAAGGAAATTCAGAATAAATAAGAGTTGCAGATGATAAGGACGGCCAATACGAACAATTAGTGACTGTAACATAAACTAATACTATCGTTTTATCTGTGTTGTCTATTTTGCGTTCTCAATAAATTGTAACGATATTGTTAGCTGGAATTCAGGTTTTTTCCTCTTTTTCACCCGTTTTTGTTGAAAATAGCGTCCTAACCTATCATTTTTTTCTTTTTTTAAAATCATTTCAGAATGATATGTCATCGAAAAAGAATAAAGTAGAAAGATCTGATTCATAGATCTTTTGTGATGCATTAATTAACATATTAGTGTAAAGACTTCTCATTGGTAAAGGATTGTAGCTCACGAGCTGTTACTCATGGACATGAATAGACTAATCTTAGACTTGATCTGAATTTTTGTGTGAGCAATTATTGTTGGGTGTATGGAAGAAAGAGAAAGAAGCAGAAAATCCAATCTAAAAATGGAAAAGAAATGCGGAAAAACATTGTCTTAATGAAGGGAGAAACTGCGGATTCAGAATTTTCAAGAGTTAAGGAGATTCTCAATTCCGAGAATCCACCATTTTCCCCTTGCGAAATAATGGTATATCAATAGAAAGATGAGGATTATGGGCATTAGAACTATGCAAGATGATAAATGTGTCCCTTGTCACAAAAACAAGAAATTAGCTTCAAATAGTTAATTATGAAAGGAGCAAGGACAACAATATGTTGAAAAAGAAGAGCTAAAAAAGCTAATGTAATGCACTCAGTATTCACCGTCACACTATAGATACTATTTGAGATTTTGGGAATGATAAAGAAAAAACAAACCCGTAAATAGTCAAGACAAGGAAAAGGACGATTATTCATGATATATTTTCTCGATGGTCTACACAAATAATTCCAATGTTGATCCTAATAAGTCATTTGAAAGCATTTCACATTCGAATATTGTAAGACCAAGAATACATGCATAAGGGGAAACAGCAGAAAGAAGAATTCATTCCATTGAAAAGCATTATTTTGATATCATGATTCATCATGTATTTAAGGGAGTATATATAAACAAAAATGATTGACTTCTGAGTTATTCATAAAACTAACACTGGCTGTTGATGAAGTTTTCATTAATTTGAGACATAACTTGATATTGTGTGGGTCTTCTCTTCATCCATGTCCACATCCTTGAATCCCACTATCGGAATTCTTTTTTCGTTAAAATCAACTGTTTTCCTTTCATATATGAAAGAGGATTTCAGTTGACTATCTGTTCAAGTTCAATACTGAGTCGATTATTTGTTGAAAACGATGCTTCCTGAAAAAAGATTAGACTGTGCTTGTCATCATGAAAAATAAGCGTGACATTCACTGAGAAAGTTTCATTGAGATATAGCTTGTTTAAGCTATACTCAAAGAGAACAACCATTTTTCGTAAATGACTGTTTAAGAACGAATAGGACAGAAGAACGGTAGTTGTTTTTTGAAGCATTTACAGCCATCGCATCGAGTCGTCTACTATGATATCCAACTTTCATTTAAAGCTAGTCTCCAGTTATTGCGGACGTTTACGGCCGTCGTAGGCCATCTTAAGACTTCGTTTACGGTCGAGGATGATCGACCTACATAGCAGGAGCAGATTCATTTCATAAACAAATACTAACAGGATTGATATAGTTGATATAGACACCAGGCTGAGTTTAGGTTTCTTCAGAAAAAAAACGTTATTTGTTATTGATCTGCTATTTATATCACACCACAAATAGAGTTATTGCTATAATTAGCAATTACAGTAGCAATAAATTTGCACCCCAACTACATACCGATCCTTTCGGTTAAGTATTATTTTTCCGCTTTGGAAAATATTGCTTGGCTGATTTTTACCAAATTTTACAACATTAGACTCGATCGAAAAAATAACATTTTTTGGATACGTTTCTTTCACAAATTTTCTTTCCGTAACAATTAACTCCATAAAGAAACAAAAAAAATATTTACCTCAATATGTCTCAAGAAATTGAGAAAAATGTTTCAGGTCGATCGATCAAACCTTTCCACTAGAAGGGAGAACATGAATTCGCCTGTTTTTACCGCTTGTGCAATCTATATCTTTCACGAGCAAGTAGCAGATCTTTTCGAGACCAGCAGGACATTTGGGGTGTGCTGGAAAATGTCGAGAGGAAAAACGTCGAAAACAAATATAAAGTGTGACAAAATATCGAAACAAGAAAAAATCGAAAGTCAGGATGTCTCTAGTAAATGGTGACTCTAATTAGATATAGTCAATGGCTACTTTTCTTCTAATTCTACTTATGTAGCATTTAAGCTAGCAGTACTGGGGATGAGTAATGCCACGATGTAAATTATATAAAAGACGTGAACGAATAACTACTGTATGAGTAAATTTATATTTTCATGACTGAAACTGTTGCATTTTGAACTGATGCAGTGCAAGAAAAATCTTCACCTACTTCATTTATGAGCTGGTCATTCATAAAATCTCTTGACGGAGAAGAAAATTGTTTTCATCATATGCATGTCCAATTTACTGCAGGTTAAAGGACTAGATCCAAACAACCTTAAATAATTGCTATTCATCGTGGTAGAGATCACTTTGGTGAACGATATTTTGATGTTGCTATCAATACTATGGAATACTTAGATGCTTTATCATTTACAGCCCCTAAACGAAAAAAATGAAACATTTTTCGTTAATTTTTTATTATTATACGTATGTATTTGACCACTACTAGAATCTTAACACGAACTCATATAATAAGACTTGTGATTAAATATTAACATTTCTCTAAATCATTAACCGCTCATGTAATAAAAACCGCAAGAAAATCGGCGGTTAACCGTGTTTTTACCGGGCCAGTTACCGGCTCCCGTATCTGTGTAGTTTACCGGAGGAAAGACAAATATCACGGTTTACTGCAAAAAATGATCCAGTATTCATAACATGGCGGGCGATCTTTTTTTATGTCGATATTTTTTCTTCGACATGTTTTCTTTCGACAACATTTTTACGGCTAACTGACGTTTGTTGTATTCATTAAGACCTGTTTTTTTCTGAAAGTTGGAGAATCGTTTGTTCATCCGTTCTCTAGAATCGGCAGAAGGGTGTGGGAGCGAGGTATGCTTCAACGATGAAGTTCATTTGTAAACTCTTAAATTGCAATGCAGATCTTTCATCAATATAATTTTAAAAAATAGAGCAACTTAGCAACTTTAGTGATATTGATAACCGATTGTATCCGTTAACTGTCAACTGATTTGATAAAAATCAGAATAAAACCAATGATTCACCGTGATTTTACTGATCTGATTAGCGGCTCTCTTCGCACCAATTAACCACGGCTTGTCACTTCAAATTCTCGGATATTTACGACATGTTAATCACGAGGCATCACGTGCGCGTGACACAGAACACGAGATACTCGATACTTTTTGACAAAATGAGAGAAAAAAATCCTTTGTGCGTAGTTCGATAGGTCATGAGTTTCACTGTTTGTTTTATCGATGGATTTCTACTTTTAAAAGTCAAGTATGATGCTTTGGGCTTGATAATAAATCATCCTAATCGTTGTGATTCTTTAAATAGCACATATACTAGAGTACCTGTGAATCATTGGTACTTAGTAGAGTGTAGGTTACGCACACATCTGGATTAGTGAGAAATTTTGATTTAGCGGTGATATTTGATGCATGATGGATCGGTAAGAGGAAAAAAGACTCCTATCGACCACAAACGCATATATCGATTGTTTTTCGTTCTCATCAGTTAAGGCAAAAACTTCCAATGGTAGAGAAAGACTCGCTGTAATACTTGTAGTGAAGAAATTTATATCTGTTCTTTTTCTACTAAATCAATATAGACTTATGCTAAAAAGACGTTAATGATGACGTCATTTTTCTCCAGAGTCAGGATGACGACATCATTTTTCTCCGGCGTCAGGATGACGAAGCAAAAATCTCGAATATAAATTCTCTGCAGAGCAGAGTGTCTCATTCCAACAAACATTCTTAATTACAAGATGGCATCATTTTCTTGTTGCAATGTCGGTTCTCGGTCCAAGAAGCCAACGTCAGTAACAACGCCTAAATTTGGTCCTAGAACGACAGCACTCGAAATTGTCGAAGGCCTAAATATGAGACTTGATGGGAAAGTAATACTCATTACGGGTGCAACGTCCGGTAAATTTGATAGATAAAGAATATGACAAAGCTATAGACAACCCTACGGGGATATAGAAAGAATCAATATTATATTCAGGAATGAGATCTGATTATTTAATCTTTATCAGGACTAGGAATGTGAATCTACGTAGTAATTATATTGACGGGGACGTGACATTTTCAGTTGTGTTACGTGTGTGTAGAAATCAGTAGAAAAAAATGTGCTGCTGTTGTATAATAATATAGACGATCTATATAATTATGCTACAACACATTTTTTTTGTTTCCATCGATTTCTACACGTGCATAAGACAAGTAAAAAGTCACATCCCCGGCAATATACTGTATAGACTCACGGTCCTAACACAGATAAGGATTGAATAATTAGACCTCATTTCTGAATGAAATATTTATTTTTCTATTCATCGATTAGGGGAGTCTGTAGTTTTGCCATTTCCTGTCTAGTGCCCCTTCTCAGTTAATCTCAAAATCGTCGTTGTCTATCCTTCAATATTTAAGGACTCGGTATCGAAACAGCCCGAGCATTGGCGACTACTAATGCTCATGTATTCATTACGGCACGTGACATGGCCAAAGGTACACAGATCGTCGAAGACCTAAAGAATACAACGGGCAACATGAAGATCGAAGTCATGGAACTCGATTTAACTTCTCTAAAATCGGTGCGAAACTTTGTCGCTAGATTTCGACAACGAAATATTCCAATTAATATTCTGATATGTAAGTGAAAAAAATTCGTAGTATAAATTTGTTTCGACTCTGAAGTTATCACAGGTAATGCTGGCATTATGGCATGCCCATATTCGAAAACAGTCGATGGTTTTGAATCACAATTCGGTGTCAATCATCTCGCTCACTTTCATCTTGCGAATCTTCTTTTACCTGAACTCAGAGGAGGTAAACCGGCACGTGTTATTGTAGTAAGTTCTGTAGCGAATAAGAACGCTGGAATCAATTTTGATGATATCAACTGGGAAAAGCATTATGACAAATGGGCTGCTTATTCACAGAGCAAATCGGCGAATATTCTTTTTGCAAAACAATTTAATAAATTGTATGAAAAAGATGGAATTCAAGCATTTTCTCTTCATCCTGGTGTTATCCTAACAAACATACAACGACATACGCCAAGCGAAGAACTACGAGCAATGGGTTTTTTAAAAGAAGATGGAACAGTTGCTGATCTTTGCAAAACAATTGAACAAGGCGCTTCAACAAGTGTTTATGCTGCTTTAGCACCCGAACTGAGCAGTCATGGTGGGGAATATCTGGAAGATTGTGCGATTAGTAAAGGATTAAATGCTGGGAAAGGCTATTGGGGCATGGGGGCACATGTTCTCGATATGAACAATGCCGAGCGCCTCTGGGAAATAAGTGAACAACTCGTAGCGTCGAAATGAACAAAATACAGTGACACACTGCTTTTAATTGAAAGATTTATAGAAATCAGAAAAACATGTATACGCATTTGTTAAAATATTGACTGCTAAACACTAGGTTTTCTCTTGTTCAATATAATAAAAGTACAGTTTACATTTAAATCCATACTTGTTCGCTGTTGCCTGTTATTTATCTTTATCAATTAGAATTCATTATCTTGGGCAAAAATTGAATGATTGCCACAAACTGCTCTTAGTAGCAACTGGAGACATTGGCATCGAAATGGTCCATAAAATGCGTCTGTAAGGATGGACAAATCTTTTCTTACTTTGATGAACCAACCGTCACGTATTCTTGATCTGAAGCATTTGCAGGTGTTAATTATGTTCGGAGAGAATAAAATCTAGACAAATATCAATCGATTAGAGGCCGAGTTTGAAATTTATAGAAGAATTTTCGATTTATATTGCAAAGACACACCTTATTAAAGATTTTCAAAGTACAAGAAAGTCATTCATACATAGATTTCGGAAATGTATTGGAAATTCGGTAATCCACTTCTGGTTTCAAAGTTATTGCATTCACCGAAAGCATGAAAAGTCGTTCTGTAGAACCATCAAGAGACAAATTAAACTCTTTATAAGAATTGAACCAGAGAAGCTAGCAGAAGTAAAACAAATAAAGATGAATTGGCTACTATGGAACTTAACTGAGATGGGAGAAAAATACACGAGACAAAAAAACACGATATAATAATCGTGATTGCAGCAGAATAATGCTAGATAATAAGTGTACAGTCTCAATGAAAACCCAAAATATCCGGCATTCATTTATATTTATATATTATAAATAAAGACTCTCTTTATTTGTAACAATAACAAATAAACGATGACTACAACTAACTGACACAAAAAGTAAAAAACACTAAAAAAAGACACTTCAACAATCACTGAACCCATATAACGGTATCGACAACTCCAACTTTCAACGATACGACTTCATGAAAACAGATCCATAACAGAAATGCTATAATCAATGCAACCTCTACTAAATCCACATATGGTATACAGATTTTCTATTCACATGACTCAATCTAATTATGATTCCACGATGATAAACTTTAACGTGGGAAAATGCATTACATTAAAACAATTTGATTTTTTGTTAAAATTTTACCAAAGGTTATCGAACAGGAGAAATTCGAAACCGTGCTTAGTGAACAATTTTTTTCTGTTCACAAGTTACTTAGGCGATTCATTATTGACGAACGTTACTTGTTTATTCTCTGGGATTACATACAAGATAAGCGGAAACAAATAAACATACTTACTGATGTACATTATGGTGGCATAATATCAACATTCAGTACTTCCACCTAATAAAAAAATATTCTTCATGATTATTAATATGGAATATTAACAAACTTTTGAACCACATGCACCACTTAACATTGTATATGAATTATTATCTTCATTATCATTACTATCCGGTATAAAATAACACCATGATAATAATGCTGGGGATTGTTTAACTAAACAATGTAAATTAACAAACAAGATTACTGAATGTCTATGATAAAATAGAAAGATTAAAATAAGAAAAACATCTGCATTTTACTCTTTCACATATCGATAGATATTTAGAATGAAAGTTAACAATGTATTTACAATAACTTGCAGTGAAATCAGGGAACTCGTCGACAATATTACGATGATAAATTTCACAATGGACGTTTGTTTCATCATGATTGCGAAACTTAAATAATTCATTCATTTTTCATTCAATTGACTCAAAATTTTTCTTTTCTACAAAGGATACATATAGTTAATCAAAATTTCCATCGCATTCGAAGTAGGATTGAGTATGGCTAAAATTAGATTTTGGAATGTTAGAACTTATCTACGAGAGTATTTTTATCATCGACTGAATACGAAGTGGAAAGAAGAATACTGACTAAAAGCGGAGTAAATGTATGCGTGTTTCGAATACATTTCTTTTTATCTAAAAAATCGCAATACTCATTCGCAGATCAAAAAATAGACTTTGATTTTCAGACGCACTAGCATGCTCTACATTCAGGAGTATTTATAACCAATTATGTGAAGTTGATTACGGATGAAATATAAGTTAATTTTCAATGATTCTTTGTATTTAATTTTTTAAAAAGAACTATAATAAACTATTCAATCGAACCACTCTAGAAAAACGATGGATGTTCCTATATGTTTGCTTTAATATCTTGAAAATAAATTTTATTGATGATCGATGACTTTACTAACAATAATGAGAAATAGAACAACTAAACGAGATGTTGTACTGTATAAGTATTCAAGAATTCAGTACATGTTATTAAAGGTTTCATTTTAGTACCCCTATACAAAAAGAACAATGATCATATCGAATAAAAATAAAAGGATGAAATCAGCCAACCGAAAAGTGATGTTTCGGGTTTGTTCTCGACAAAATTGACAATAAATCTAGACTGTTAAACGGCAATTAAGACAAAGAAATCCTTATGATCTATCATAGTGACATACATCAAAACAATCAGTCATGGTTAGATGATATATAGAATCATCGATAGAATTGAAATGATTATGTATTAATGATGATGACATTCTTGACAATATTCGATAGATTTTCAAGTGCGAAAACAATGTTCACCCTTGTAACAATGTGAACAATTACTCAGCTTCGGTATGAGTTCAATGAGATTGAATGATGACGATTGAAATTCACTTTGACAATATTAATGCATAGAGACAGACTTATCACATGAAATAACAGATAGTTCAGTAATAAATAGACCAATGAGTATCGAAGAACAACAAAAGCATACAAATCAATGTTCTTCTTGGAAGCATGGATTTGATTTATCTCAACGCTTATTTTAATTATTTCGTAAGAAAAGAAAATGAATTTATAAGTCTTTGTGCATTCTATTGAAAGGATTGTGACATGACACAATTATGAAAATGTGAATGAGAAAAGAAATATGGTATACGATTATATTCATTGCTGTCTTTGAATTTTTGTATTTGATTGCTATCGGTTCTTGTGATTATATATATATCTGATAATCTATCATTGAAATGTTGTCCTCGGAGAGTGATTGCAATGACTTTTATCGATCATATTCTTGTTTGTTTATAAGCTTATTGTCAGCAACGGCTCATTAGGATTGGATCTAAAAAAAACAAAAAAGAACGAACTAGAATTTATAGGGGTGCACGAATCCCAAATCTAACCAATTCTAATTCTAGACTTGGAATTGAAAAGAATTGGGATTAGAATTGACTGGAATTGACATTGGAATTGACTAGAATTGACATTGGAATTGACTGAAATTGACATCGAGTAAAGCTATGTAGTATGGTTTGTGGTCAACACACTTGATTGTGAAGTGGAATACAAAATTGTGGAAGACCACTTACTACCTAGGAATCCTTAATTTTAGGAATAGAAAAATGATGCAGAATCTTAATAAAAACAATTTTTATTTGCCAAGTCGTTTTCAGGAGAAAACAGTAGGTTCATATTTTTGCTGTTAATTTTGTGAAACACGACCTGAAAGGAGCGTTGAAGCGTTTAGGGTAGAAATTTTGCACCCACCTCCCCCCAGACCATTACCGACAGGTGATTCTCCGTCAGAGGCCGTTACTATCACAGTTGAAGACGGTTTCAGAAGTGATAGTCGACCCCCAAGGTCTTCACTCAACGTCATCGATCTTTCGTGAAGGATTAGTGAATGTATTAGCTGCTTCTTTATTGCAGCTCTTGTGGCTCAGTGAGAAATGATGAGTAAATAGCTAGTAGGGGTCATGAAAGAAAGCAACATTTCCGTGACTGTTGAAAGCAGTTACATCGCGTTTCACATTTTTAATCCCGTAAGGGATTGCGCTAACAGCTTTTTAAATAATGCACTGGTAATGTAACTGCTTGTGTAGTCATGTGTCCTATCCTAACAAATGGGGATTCTAATCGATTCTTGAGGAATTCATACCAGTTCTGGGCGAATTTAGACATATTCAAGGCGATTTCAAATTTAATTCTAGTCACTGATAATTTCGATTTGGATTAATTTTAAGAACAGGGATTGATTAACATTGGAACACAAAGACTCTAGTGAGAATGAGAACAGACTAGTTATTGAGTAAAACTGATGCAGATTATATCTAAATTTTACTAGTCTCAATCAATAATGCTAGAAATAGGTAAAAGACAAATTAATAAGTCTTATTCAGAAAATATAAATATAAGCGTGTTCTTTTGCTTCGATGTTTTAATCTGACTCAATAAGCTAGTATGCAGTTAGAATGAGTATGAGAGGCGTTGAACATATAATCTTTTTCCGAATCTCGATGTAATCTTAAGTGCATTTTAATTTATAAGTTAAGTACATAATAGTAATTCACTCTGATGCATTTGTTTCAATATTACATTTGTCCAATTGGTAGATTTTTAATAAGTTACGTACTCTTTTATCCAAAATAAGCAATTTTCGTTGAACTCTATTCTGATGAAGAGATATATATCCTAAATAAAAAATATCAAACTTTCATGATATATTTATATTTTAAATAGTGCGTCTTGACAATCATGACATATCCTGAATATGAACAAAATTTAGACTAAACATCTATGGTACCACTTGATAAATACTTATAAACATTCAATAAAAAGATAATAATATTCCTACTTTGAAGGAATTAAATGAATGTTACTTAATATACGAATGCTTTAATCAATGCTTCAAGTTTGAGTAATTTATTCACATATAGTCTCTTTTATTAGTTGAGTAAAAACATGCAATAGAGATTAATATTTCTTTCTTGTTAGTTTATAACTAGCAGCTTTCAATAAGCTTCGGAGTTTAATACATGAAATACTAGATTCTCAATCACTAAATAGTGTGAAAAGAAGATTTTATTAAGCTGGATCTGCTGTTGAGCGATGAACATGATGAAAATAGTAAGAAGCTTTAAATAATTAGAAGTGCATCAAACTTCGGAAAATGCATAGGAAAACAACTTGACTCGGAAAATGTGATTTAGAATATGTCCTATACAATGAGCAAGAAAAGTGAATACTAATTTCAGCCTATGGATACGTTTTGCTTTCTTTAAAACATTGCTCAAAGTAGAGTGAAAATGTTTACTTCGATAATTGATCTTTTCAATTTTAATTTAAATAAACCTTTGAAAATTATTGTAATATTAAGTTCTAAGAGTTAGTTATAAGTTATGATTATTTTATAGCCGACCCTGAGATATTAATATCAAAGTACTGCACGGACTAAAATCCTCTTTTTTCGAATATATTAACTTGTAATAATATGATAGGTTCAATTGACTTATCTGAAATATCTCTGTTGTGTCTTACTTAAAATTTATACAAATTTTTCTTTAATTCAATGTATTGCAATTTCATGCTTCGAATTATTGTAACGAGTGTACTCCGCATTGTTTTCTAAATTTATACACAAATGATATATTTTTCTTCAATTGGTTCTGTAACTGAACGTTTTCATGCAACGTTTCTGATGGTGATATTAAAATGTTTTTACAACGTGCTACTACTAAAAAACATCTGGAAATATACACCTTGCCATAAACAAGGGGGTGTCCACATGCTCATTAAGGAAGTTCGTTGTAGGATGTATTGCAGAAAGACTTAAAGTCTCTTGTTTCATTTGATAAAAATATCTGTTGGTGACTAAAAACTATGATAAGTGAAAAATAAATTTTGATTCGTCGTTCTTATAATCAAAGATAACTTGAACAATAAATAAGCAATGTATTATTTAAAGAGTTTAACTTAAATCAAATATTTTTTGTGAGAAACTGTGTCTAATTATTTATGTAACCAGTGCTATTGTATTAAATAAAGCATACTGCATACATTCTACAATTCATTGTGAGATGAAAAGGGGGTTTTATATACAAAATACAAATACTTTGAAAAAATTTTCTTCATCTTTTCATATTCATCACAAGAACACTTGTGTATCATGTATATATATGTACATGTAACCTTCCCCCCCCCCCCTACAATAAAAGACCCCGGGTCTTCTATTATGTTCCAACGTGAAAATTTTCCAAGGGGGTCTTCTATTAAGAACCAAATTTTTTCCCAATATTTAATTAAACACATGCTATTAATATTTACAACTGAAAACCCTAAGAATCAAGCATATTTTGATGGAAAACACTAATTAAAATCCCTAATCAGCAAAACATTAATTAATTGAACGGGGTCTTCTATTAGATCGGAAGAAATTTTTCTCCAGAGGGGTCTTTTATTATAGGAGGGTCTTGTAATATGGGGGAGACGGTTTACATATACATTTGAGAGATAGGAGAATATCTAATGGAATTCTATTTTTGACTAATAAAATGAGAAATCCAACGGTTTAATCATCTTTTGGTATTCAACTCTAAAAGAGTGAAATTTTCCGAAACTATTATCAGTAAATACAATCTTGTCAAAAATTCTATCGCTGAATCGATAATCTTTTCTAGAAACCGTTATGATATGTATAGGTGATTTTTCAGTCTTGTACTTGAAGCATTTTGAATGCTACTTAATCAACAATAGGAAAATAATCATAAAGAGTGAAATATTGACATTCCGATTATCGATTATAGCTTATTTAGTTATTGTCAAAAAGTAAAATAACATGATTCCAATGTTTTTGAAATACTACTGTATTTTCAGCCGATTTTCTAGATTTTGTTAAACAGAAATGTTAGATGTGGAACGAGCAGTTGTGAAACTTTAAGCAAAATAATTTGATTTTCCACAAACTGATTATATTCCTCAGAAGCCATCGAATAAAAAGCAACTGTATATGTATCTTATGTAAGTAAGAAAAACATTGATTGCACCTAATAAAGATGTAAGAATTGGTTTAGGTTTAGTTCATTTCTTACTAAACGAACTGGAAGTAGTCAGTTTGAGACAATCTGGATTAGCTTTAGAGTTTCGTAAGTATATTTTCGCTAATAGTACATCAGGTCCATCTCAAGATTTTCGGTTCACTAGAGTCCATTGGAACCGATATTCGACAAAGTATAAATCAGCCTGCAGTTGATCGAAGTGGATCTAGAATTACTGGGAGTTCTGCTAGTATGCATGGAAATCGACATCGGTTAAGGATAGAAAGTCACCGTCATACAGGCTGCGACTTTACAATATGCTCAGTGGTTTGGTAACACAGGAATTCTCAATCTAGTCCTTTATGAAGAAACGTATTTTTACGCAAATTGAGTGTTTTAAAAATAAAACTTCACTATAAATCTGTAAAGTGCGGTTTATTTGACCGAGAAATGAATTGCACAAGTTCAGGAGCTGATTACAGATCCCGAATTTTTTACTCCGAAAATCTTTAGTGAAACTTAATAAGAAATCGTTACTCTTCAACAACCGCCTTCTTAATGACAAAACCAAATCAAAATTTGGACATCACTCAGCTACCAACTAACTAGTTAAGTAGTTGACTGTACAACGTTAGCTTGATAACCGGATTCAATGTCAATTCAAGTCAATTCCAATATCAATCCGAGCCAATTCCAATCCCAGTTCTTATCAATCCTAGTCAATTCCAAGTCTAATTCGGGTCAAGACCAGTCAGTCCCAAGAATTGCGATTGACCAGAATTGGAATTGGGCATCCCTAATTGAAGATGATGTAAGACATCTAGAATAAATTTTTATTTAGTAAACGAATAAAAAAGAAGATAAATGTAGTGGAAAAAACAGAGATACACTGACTATGCACTTTTGTTTATCTTCCTAGGAAAAATATTCACGCAACTTTAAATTGGTCTGTTTGAAAGTTCGCATCACATTGTTGTCCTACAAATATAACAAGTCTCGGCTTATCCTTGTCTTCAAGTGACTATATTATTCCATTAAGAATTGTGTCTAACATCTAGACATGTAAGTGACAGTCGTTCATAGATACAAGATACGTGTGTACTTACTGAGACAGCTTTAACAAAATCTTTATTTTCAATTTCTTCAAGGGCATCGACGAAAATATCTAATGTGTTATCCATACCCGAAAGAAAATAAACAAGTATCGATTCTCCTTGAGAAGAGAATCATTTATATGTCGATAGAAATGAATTCATTTAATGCACATGAGATGTTGTTTCACATAGGTGTTTAACAATGGAAAAAGAACGAAAAATACGCATGACTATATGCGAATAAATTTGATAGAAACGAAATAAAATAAACATTTTTGATTGATTGAGCATATCATCCATTCAGTGAAAATGACTAACCATGCCGTGAGAACCCATTATAAATTACTTTAGAGGGCAGACAACAAAAATACGAATTTGTAATAATTATCAAACAGAATGGTCTTCAATTCGAGGTCGTCCAAATACAAAACACTTCGGTCATAGATGGTTTCACTTATCTTATCCATTTGATAATTATTGTGCTGGCAAAGCTTTATATATTAATTTAATTTAAACAGGTACAACATGCCAATGTCAAATATGTTGTACAGGATGTCATAATGTTTTAATCTTACAAAAGTAAAAAGGTAATCTTATATATTAATTATGATTCTTGTTCGCATTGCTCGTATTTTTCGTGTACTGGAAAAGTGTCGAAAACAAATATAAAGTGGGAAAAAATATCGAAACAAGAAAACATCGAAAGTCAGGATGTTTCTAGTAAATGGTGACTCTAATTAGATATAGTCAATGGCTACTTTTCTTCTAATTCTACTTATGTAGCATTTAAGCTAGCAGTACTGGGGATGATTAATGAATGGATGGAAAAAGGAAGAAACGAAAAATGTCGAAAATAAGAATATGAGATATAAATGAATATGTAAGATTGAAATAAGGCTGAGGGAGCTTTTACTTAATACTCTCATTTTTAGCATTTCTATCCATCTACATTTGTATTATTTTTGTTTTCGATATTTCCCCCGTTCGATATTTTTTCTTTCTGCATTTTCTCATCATACCTGAGTAATACCTGATCTAAATTATATAAAAGACGTGAACGAATAACTACTATATCAGTAAATTTATATTTTCATGACTGAAGCTGTTGCATTTTGAACTGATGCAATGCAAGAGAAATCTTCACCTACTTCATTTATGAACTGGTCATTTATAAAATCTCTACAGGGAGAAGAAAATTGTTTTCATCATATGCATTTACGATTTACTGCAGACTTAGGGGCTTGATCAAAACAACCTAAACCTATTGCGATTCATCGCCGTACAGACTATTTTGGAAAACGATATTATGATGGTGATATTAATGCTTTGCAATACTAAGATGGTTTATCATTTACAATCGTTAAACGAAAACATTGAAACATTTTTTATTTTATTTTTTTATCATATGTATTCGATCACTATTAAAATCTTAGCACGAACTCATATAATAACGTATGTGATTTGCTATTAACATTTCTCTAAAACATTAATCGATCATTTTCATGTCGATATTTGCTTTTTTGACATTTCAACGGCCTACAGTATTTTTAATTCCAATCAACAATAGGATTATTGGATTGGCTCTCTAATTGTTTACGCTTATAGTGTATAGATTCATTTTACCACAGTTCAGTAGCTAAATAGCAGCTAGAAGCTGAATTACTTCACTGGTCATATCTAATCTATTGAATGGGCTGATACTAGTTTCTTTTTAAACATAACTGATACATTTTATTGGTTAATATATTTCACAGAATGTTATTAGACGGTAATTTCTCATTTCCTGTTTGAAACGAGTGTGTATAATGGTAAAGAGCGTGTTTTCAATCAAAGATTCAATCGGATTTATAAATATTTCTTAGAAGTGTCTAGTTTAGTTACTAATTAAAACTCATCTTCAATAAATTGTAATTGAATTGTAAATGATTTTTGATAATTTTCCATTGTATCAACCTAATTTTTCATTTTAAAATATATCATAGACTTAGGTTTATTCATATAAGGCTGGTAAAACATTTGAGCGTCGATGCTGCCTATTTCTTTCGTGAATAAATAGGGTGCGGGTGTGCTTGTAGGTTTGGATTTCCGTGTGGATAAGGATGTGAATGGATGTTGGCTGGTTTTTTCTTCGATGAAACCTACATCCAAACATCAACAGCCACGCTACACCCAATCACACACACTCTAGCCACTCATAGCAGCACTCACACTCACAGCCACAGCCACACCCCACCCCTCCCCCAGACAAACACACCCTCAGAAGATAAAACTCGTGTCTTTTTGCATATGTTGGCACGAAAACATAAAATTTAATCTTTTTCAACAATTATTAACGAAGCTGTCTTCACCCTAAGAAGTCTATGTTGGTAAATTTTGCCAAGTCTAGGTATAAATTGTATGCTGCTTCAATACTCTTTAGACTGATGTATACATACATTGAAATAAGCATAGAAAGAAATCACATTGTAATACTATTTAACGCAAACTATATTTGCAGAAAATAAAAATACAATTTTTTCTTATATGCAACTTTTCATGCTCCAAACTGTTTTCAACATTCTTTGGTAAACAAACTGTAAAATTTAGTGTATTTCATGCCTTCTTCCGGTATATAGTATGCTTAAAATGAAATGGCGCATGGAAAAATAAAATAAGAAAAAGGAGAAATATTCATTCGATTCTCACTGCCCGTGTGACTATAATAATAATGACCATCATAACGTCAAAATTTCACTGTGGCTATCGTTCGTCGATCTAAAATCTCTATTATATGAACTCATTTCTCATCTTCATCACCCATGTAAAACTCAAACGCACACCGGACGCGTTTAAACGCGCTTCAGCCGCGTGTAGACGCGGTTACCGTAACAAATGTAAATAAAATACGTCCAGGCGCGTTTCACAGACGCATCTGAACGCGTTTAAATCAATGATCGTATCTAGACACATCTAGATTAGAAATGTGTTTCGTAATTGTGAAAATGAAAACGCAGCTGAACGTGTTCTATGTAATAACCGCGTGCAAGCGCGTTTCACAGACGCATCTAGGTGCGTTCAGGTTAATAAACGCATCTAGATTAAAAACGCGTTTCGTTATTGTAAAACTAAGAACGCAGTCGAACGCGTCTACAGTAATTACCGCGTTTGCTGGACGCGTCTGGATGCGTTCAAATTAATGACCGCATCTAAAGTCATCTAGAATAGAAATCCGTTTCACTATTGTTAAAGTAAAAGCGCACTTCAACAAATCACCGCGTTCAGATGCCTTACATAGACGCATCTGAATACATTCGCATATGAACGGGTTTTATCTTTGTATAAGTATAGATGCGTTCAAATGAGCAAACACATCTGAACGTATTCTAGATTAGAACACGTTTCATTTTTCGAGTAAATATAGATAGGTTATACCGCACTTCCCAACGCATTTTCTGGTTAAATAGAACTTTCCGAGAGTTTGGCTTAATATCATATCAAGTTAGTGTGCTTTCCCAATAGTTTCAAATAGCATCCGTGTCATGAGTTAGTCTAATTTATTAGACAACAATAGGATTGATAAATGGATTTTAACTTTCATTACTAGATGTTTATGTTGAATATAGTTTTCCTTCGCATACAAGGTGAAAATTAAAAACAACAATTTCTCACTTGAAAAAGGAGGAAAGTAAAAAGTTGTGTAGAGCACAAATCTAACTCAAATGAAAAAAAACCAGAAAATCTATTCTATCATTAAAAGGCTAAGACTTAAATACAAAACCATCACGATTAATTAGTTGTAATTATGATAATCAGATTATATTATACTTCTATTTACCTTTGATCTTAAAAAGAGATTGTTCATTTTGTTGAATTTCATTTTGTTTATTTTTAAAAATTAAATAATTTTATTTACCAAAAGGGATCTTTTATTGAGCTATACTTCCAAAATTGTTTTTGTCTTCTTTTCTATCGCTGTACATAAATAATTTGATACGCGATCGTTACATATCTTTTTCTTTCGATACGCAACTTTGTAAATTAAAGTGATTCTGCAATTTGCGTTATCAAAACAGATATGTATTCTACATATCCATAAGCTAATGTGGTTCATTGGCTTGGGTATGTAGATTTATAATCAAACGTCTTATGTTCTAGGCTCGTTCACCGCGCAATCTTAAGGTTTGTTTAAAAATATGAAACTTGTTCTCAGCCTCTCAGAAGGGCTTGCCAGCTTGTGAATTTGATGGTGAAGCAGTTCGAATCTGCGAGAACAAGATTTCTTTTGCCCAAAAAAGAGACGAACACGTTTGAACTTCGAAAGCGTCTTATTTTTTGGACGCGTGTAGACGCGTCGAAACATACGATGAAACATCTGACGCACACAGGCGCGTTGGTTTTTCCGAACGCGTTCAGACGCATCCAAGCATATGGTGTGTCCAGACGCGTTCCTGGAATGCATCTAGACGTGTCCCTGAAATGCGTCTGGACGCGTCAGATGTTTCATTTTGGACGTATTAAACGCGACTGCTGCCGCGTTTCGAACGCATCTGAAACGCGTTTTCAAACGCGTTCACACCCAATATTTTTTCACATGGGCAGAATGAGCATACAAAAGACTACCATAGCAAACAAAAAATTCCAATAATGCGTGTAAACACTCAACTGGTAACAGCGATTGTTAATCGTTAACTTATATTATAAAACACAGGCAACACGTATTTTCCACAGAATTTTCTCTCTCATAGCGTAGAAACTGGCAAAAGCTCCAATCATGGGCGCCTAAACGCACTGATTTTATAATAATAGTACAACTGAGCATAGGAATGTTCATAATTGGAGCTTTCGCCCATTTTTACCTTGTGAAAGTCAAAATTCTGTGAAAAACACAATTTTCTTGCACTATTTTTAATGAGTGCTAATTATTCATGGTCGCAGTTCCCGATTGAGTGTTTAAACGCATTATTTCAAATGCTTGCCTGTTTGGGTAATGTAGAAAATAAGTAAAAAATACTTCACTTTTCGACTAGTACAAAGTATAGAGTGCGCTTCGGAAGAGTTTCCTAAAGCCAATGCCTTCCTAACAAATAATATAAGTTCTCACTTTCGATAGAAGTTCAGTCTGATTCAGGGTGCTATTCGAACTTAATTTTGCGCTGTTCCTGTTAAACAAATAATTAATACTTTTGGTGTTACTATTGAATTAAAACTAACATTAAAAAAGCATAATTTAATAATAGTGATATTTTTCATACTAAAATCAGTTCAAACTAATACGAAAGTTTTAAATTGTTTATTTAACACTAACACAAAAGTATTCTGTTAATTTTGTAATTCTAATAGAAAAACGTAAAAAAAGCATTAATTAATACAATGGTAATGCTAATCCGACACCCCTAGTCACACCAACATCCAATCAGAGTGTAAAGCCAAGCCGAAACATATCGATTAAAACCATTTTTGGTTTCGAAAGAACCCAATTCAATAGCTGGATTTTAATGAATCAATTCGTGAAATTTTACACACGTAATCGAGGAAAAGCTCTCGTTGCTTTCCTTTTCCCTTCATTTGTAAACAAGAATTTTCAGATTCATGCCTTCACAAAGGAGACAACATGCATGCCGGATGAAGCAGCGTAACGAATACTTTCTCCTAGACGGAAACTATATACTGCAACTCAATTTGTATATTTCATGAAAAAGTAGTCTAACTCATAACATATGCGTAGCACTCTCCGTTGAGTTTATTGTTCATCGTCATATACTATCACTTTCTTATTGAGGTGATTGTTTATGCACTGTACGTTGTTCCAGACGTTTCTTATCATCGTATGTTATATCATACTTTACTATTCTCTAGCACATATTGTATAATGCTTATCACTTAGCCGTCTGCTGTCTCTCATCGTGTTCAGTCTATATTTTCTCCTTATATAACCACATATCACTATCTAGTCTAGCGCATACTTCTGCTGTAATTAGTGCTTAATGTTTGCTCATTCTTTTTCTCTCACTATGATCTCTATTATGTTTCCTTTTTCGTTCTACGCTTAGTATATAAAGAGTAGACGTGTGAGAATAAATTAATTCTGGTGTGAAATAAGCACTAAAGTTGTTGCAAGATGATTATGTCGCCGTGTCAGTCTTCATATGTTAAATCACACAGGAAACAATTTTTCACCATGAACTGTCATGTTTCGACTACTAAGCCGACAAAAGATGTCTCTTTTCTAGAAAAGAACTATTTTCCTTCGGCAATTCTTTTTTCTTTATCACTTCTTATTTTTCATGTCATTTTGACGACATGCTAAAAAAAATAGATAGTAGGAAGTTTTTTTTTACTAAAAAAGAAGGCCATAATTGACTAGCAAACTCATTTTTGACGAGAAGAGTAAACTTACAGACAGAATGAGAGAAAAATATTGTCGAAGATACTAAAAAGAAATGTGAAGAAACCAGTGAATAAGAGGAAGAAAAAAAATATAACACAATCAAGAAGAATCTTAATTATCTTCCAACATACGCCATCAAGGAAAGAATATCCTACACAACACGGGTAAAAATATATCTTCCATAAATCTGAGAGAAATGCGACGTCATTCATTTATTTTTGTTCTCATCATCCATATATACCAAACATAAAAGTTCAATTCAATAATTGAATTCAACTTTCAGGTTTGACAGCACTGGTTGTGATACTGATGTAAAACAGTGGGAAAGCAATCTTTTGAATCAAGGTTTTTATGCAAATACACTATGGTGACAGTTTCTTGCAGACATTGCATGCTTTATCAAACTTATGAGTAGGGCTTCATGATCAAAAACTGCGTCTTTCAGGAACTTGTAGAACAAAATTCAAAATTGCAACGCGGAATCAAACCCATTTCAATGTCATATTATTTTCGATTTTAATCCCATAGAACTGAAAAGAGATAAATTTTTTTCCTTTATAACGATCAGAAGGCTTGAATTAGAAAACAGTATAACTGGTCGCTAGTTACAATGAGTCAACATTTTATTCACATGATGCGTATTGAGTTAAAATCGAGAATAATTGATGTTTTAGTATGTTCTTTCAAATTGGCGTGATCTACCCTTCAGATTCAGAGTTTTTCTATTTTGAAGCTTCTGGAAAACACTGTTTTCGGTATTGAAGTTACATTCAGAAATTTGATAAAGCACCTTACCTATGCGAGAAACTATTCACATCGTGTTCTTGCATTAAAATAAACGCACTAAAGCAGTTCCTTCTCATTGTCTGGTCCCGTCATTAAAATAAATGGACTGCAATAGCTGCTCATTACCCATACAACAAGTGCATTGATGAGAAAAAAGATTTACTCGATGAGGTATTTTGTAATTTTTTCCTCAATTATTGATTAAAGGCGTATATTAATAATCGACCACAAATCGCTTATTGCTTGATTATTACGAAAAATATTTCAACGCGAACAATTTGCAATGAATTGTAAATCAATTTGATCTAAGAGTCAAATTGAAATAGGCTATGATATTTTTCACCTCAAATCGTAGTAGTATGCTTTATAGACATGACGTTTCATCACTATTTGATGTGTAACTTGTGAAATATCCGATCCCGTTTATTACTCTGTTTCAGACTCAAAAAGATAAATAAATCTCACACTCATGTCTACAACAACCGATCTTGTCGGAAATATCTGTGATACAAGTTCTCTTTAACCAAATAAAAGTAGAAACTAGACTTATTGTCTCTATGATAATTAGTAAAATGAACGTGAATCGATGAATATCCATTGTGCTCTGCTAGTAAAGATCAGTTGTAATGCTAATAACAAAGCAGTAAGCGCAATTTCTGTGGAATAAAACTGTAAAACACGACTGAGTTGTTGCTGCTAAACACCTCGGAATCATTTTATTCAACGTGTTTTGCGATACAATTGTTCCCAAATCTTCATCTAATCTACTTGGACTATCATAAGAAAATAGTTCATATTTTCTAACGAGATTTAATAAATACACTGTATCAGATTGTACATCGAAAATGTCTGCAATGCTCTGTGATCGTCTTGAGACGTCTGTTACACAGTGGGAATCGTCTCTGGACCTCTTTGTCGTGGTATCGAATAGATATGGATTTTCTTTGTCATGACCTGAGTGGGGGGGGGGGATCAAATTAGTGCTCTTAAGCAGTTCAACACTCTTTTAAAGTGGTGTTTCAAAAACCAAAAATAAAAACCAGATTATTTTAAGAGAACCTAGTCTTACATAGTTTAGTGATGAACATGTGTACATGAACTGGAAAAATATTGGCTGTCCTAAACTTTGCAACAGTAAATAAATATGATTTGTCGTTGATCAATTGTCCTTTTATTTCATAAGTATATATTACCATCGAAATAATCATGGTAACAAGACGTACAGCTAGGCATGCAATGAACCCGAACGTTCGGGTTCGTTGAGATCGGGTTCGGTGTTAGGCTCGGGATCGGCTATAGGGTTCGAGTTCGGGTTCGTATTCGGGTTCGGTCGTAGGGTTCGGGTTCGGGTTCGTATGTAGGGTTCGGGTTTGATCTCGATTAAAACTATTGTGGAAGATTCGATAAGAATCAAAAGCAACCCGATAGCAAAACGATTCCGCCCCAATTAACATGAACTAAGCAAAGGTCTTGTTTACATCTGTTTGCTTCGAATTTTGAAAAATTCAGCTACGAGAGCTTACTACTGCAAGTATTTTGCTCATTACCCCATCTTTCAATTTGAGTACCTTAAACCAAAGCCACACTAGAAATGGATCCGGACCCGAACCCCAAGACCGAATCCGAACCTGAGTCCGAACCCGAACCCTGATACCCGAACCCGAATAAGAACTCTAAGACTGAACTGAAACCCGAACCCGAATCCCGAACTGTTCGGTCCGAACTGTGAACTCGTGTTCGGGTTCGTTGCATGCCTACGTACAGCTAGGAATTTATATTACGAAACAGATTCGCTGTCAAAATTTCCTTATATATCAGTCATAGTTGAAAAAAGAACCCCAAGTAACCATCCACAGCTCGAATAATAGTGTACCAGTTTCTCAGTCTAAGCTGGTTACTTATTCACGTCGGTCCGGTCACAAGCAATATTTCACAGAATCAGAAGTGAGAACCATGTAGGCATGCAGTAGACTCTAATTCGTAACTGGAAAAAACGTTGCTGCTGGTTAGGTTTTTCATTGCATGGAGTTAATCCGATTAGGGGCCATCTTCAGAAAACATTTTTCATCTGGAGCCTCTAAATCTAAAGTAATTTTCACTGGAGTTATGTATCGAGTCATAGTTAATGAACAGAAGTAACAGTTCAACAGACTAAGTATACGAGAAGTTACTGTAACATTATGGGTTACATTGTAGGTATCCGTGCATGTGCATGCCGTATGTCTCTGGCTTTTGCAAAGCTATGACGCTCATGCTCTTTTTACATTGCAGCTAATACTTGGCGCTACAACTTCACAGGGGCTGGTGTTTCAATTGTTTCTTAATTTGTTTGTTTCGCATATTTCGCTGGTAAATTAGGACGAAACCAGTGAGCTTTAATTGAAAATGATAAACCTTTAAAAAAAATTAAGGTCAAACTTAAATCTCGGTTCTATTAAGTTTTACAGCTGACTTTGATGCTCATTTAAACACAGAGCCAGTTTCTGACTGTTGAAGCTACCGAAAAACTTAGAATCAATTGGAACGTGAAAATGACATGCTCTGAGATGAGAAAAGCGCCAAACAAGGTTCGACATTCTAGCTCAAGACATTTTTCTGCCACATCTGATTTAAGAAGTATATTCGAGCAAATTTTCAAAGATAACTTATCAGAAAGACTCTAATGGATGTAAAAGATCGTGCATAAGAGAATTAGCTGTGTTCACATACAGATGTGTTATGTTCGAAGGAGTCAAAACGAAAAATCAAGAAATTCAAAAAAAAACTAAGTTTTTCAATACCAGAGCTCAAAAAATAATGATCCGAAATTGTTCGATATTCTTAAACCATAAATAAACAAAATTAGTTGCGGCAAAACTAAACTACTCTTACCAAAGCACTTTTGAACCACACGGTCGCTGAATTAAACCGAAAAGGGTCTTTATATGAAGCCATGCGATGTTTCATGTAAGCTCGGAAAGGGCCAAATATGGCTCTTCTACTTGAATTTCACTATCGAACCAGATGCTTATATAGGGCTGATCGCTACACTCGATCGAGTAGAAGCCAAAAAAACTCACAGTTTCTCTGCCAGTTATTTTCCCTCACCACTGTCCTTACGAGCGTCTGATTAGTGGTTGCTGAAATCTGTATGCAATATGTGAGACCCATCAAGTATTGAAAAACGAAATTAATGTACAAAGGCCAACCGATCGTAAATCAACCATATATTTAGATTTATCAATCAACCTACCGTACCGAAATATCAAACCTATTCCTCAAATCACTCACCACTGTCAAGATGATGTTCATTCTATTGTTCTACGTCTTTACTAATCTTAACGCACTGGCAAACACTGAAAACACGACCATCGCAATTCCCATTGGTGGAACTGTACAATATACAGCCACCATGAATACGATAGAGACCACAATGACCGTGACCACCACAATATCGACCTTCCCTAACACGTTCATGAATAACACAGAAAGCAAGTTGACAAACGACACAACATCCACCGCGCCGCTTACATCGATACCTATAATGACCACCACCGCCACAATCCAAAAGACAACCCAAGCAGCAAACAGCACTACGACTTTAACAATCCCAACAGCAACCACGACAAGAACGATATCGACGAATCAAGACAGTTTCATCGACATGACCTCGATCATTCAGACAAACACAAAATCCACAATCACTGTGACCACAATGAGCACAACAATCTCGACGGAGCCCATAGAATACAGGACAACAATCCCCACAACCAAGGTTTTCATACTGACTTCTACAGCAGCAATGACCACTAAAACAGATACCACAACGGTGGCGATGACTTCAATATCAAGTTACATGACAAGCCCGGTGTACCAGATCTATTCGACAACCACAACGAGTCTCTATACCACAGCTTTACAAAGGCCCGACGGAACGACCACAGCTTTCTTAAAATCAAGCAGTGCCACCATGTCGAACCCTTCCATAGAAAGCAACACATCGACAACGAACATACATAGTCCCACGTACACCACAGCCATCGTCACGGCCATCGCCAACATGAAAACTGAAATAACGACCACGACTTCGACGAATAATACCACAATCATTTTACTCATGCCCACAGAGAGTAACCTAACAGCGACCGAGCCATCCAGCACCAGCAACATGAATTCCACCATGAAAACATTAGCAAACACACCCAGCACGAGTCAGAGCGCCATCGTCTGGGCTACTTTCTTAGGGAGCAACACAACAACCACCTTCCCATCGATCACCAGTACCGCAGGTCTCACAGCCCTAACAGACACGACCATGGGTCACATAAAAACTACCCAAACAGTGCCTGTCTCGTCGATGGCGATCAACATAACACGAACAGAAAACCCGAGCAACACCAACCTGAGTTCCAAAATGTCTACAATAACAAGCACGAGTAGCATCACCAATATGACCACGACTACTGCAACACCAAAAGCAACCAGTAGAACAGCAACGGAAACAACGAACATAACAACTGCGACTTACAGCAACACTCGATTGTCAATATCTGGACAGACAACAAATAGCATCACGACTTCAGCAACCGCAACAGCCAGTACCGTGACATCAACGGAGGCACGAAACAGCGAACCGTTGGGTGTCACCACGCCCAAAATGTGGACATCGGCTACCCCAGATGATAGCATCACGTATTCATCCACATTGATGAGAAGCAACAAAACAGGATCAGAAGCAGATACCACACCAACAGCCGCTTTTTCACTGTCTACATTAACCACTAATGGTACCACAATTAATAGCACCAGCACTTCGGTCACCCCGCCAGGAACCAACAGTGCAGGAACAGAAGCGCTCAGCACAAAAAGCATCGTTTTCACCACCACATTATTAAAGACACTGAATAGCATTACTAATAGCCAAACATCACCGGCATCTTCGACTGGAAGCTACACAACTGCAACACTTGGAACAAGCTCCAAAACATCGACATACACAGCAAATAAATTAACAGAATCTGGCAGCACACCGTTGAGCGCTATGGCTTCGGCCACATCAATGAGAAACCACATACCAGGAACAAATGGAACGAGCACCTTCAGCTCGACCTACACTGCGACTACATTGACAACATCTAGCAATTTAGCTATTACCATGACCACTGCGCCATCTTCCACGAGAAGCAGCATAACTGAAACAAATGGAACAAGCCCCAAAACCGTGACCTACGCTGCAACTACAACGATGGCATCTGGCAGCACAACGTTGAGCACTATGGCTTTGGTCACATCAATGGGAAGCAACATAACCGGAACAAAAGCACCAAGCAACCGCACGGTGACTTTGTCTCTGACTGCATTGGTGACATCCAGCAGCATACCTGCCAGCACCACAAAGCCAACCACACCAATGATGAGGAACCAAACTGGAGCATATACAATAATATCCAACAACTCGACCTACGCTGTCACGATATTGACGGCATCTGGCAGCACAACGCTGAGCCCTATGGCTTCGGCCACATCAATGGAAAGCAACATCACTGGAACAAATGGAACGAGCACATTCAGCTCGACCTACACTGCGACTAGATTGACCACATCTGGCAGCACAACGTTGACCGCTATGGCTTCGGCCACATCAATGGGAAGCAACATAACTGGAACAAATGGAACAATCTCCAACACCTTCGCCAACACCGGAACTACATCGACGGCATCTCGCAGCACGACGTTGAGCACTATGGGTTCGGCCACATCAATGAGAAACCACATAACAGGAACAAATGGAACGAGTACCTTCAGCTCGAACTACACTGCGGCTACATTGATGACATCTGCGAGCATAGCTAATAGCATGACAACTGCGCCATCTTCCACCGCAAGCAGCATAACTGGAACAAACGTAACAGTCTTCAACACCTTGACATACAGCGCAACAACATTGACGGCACCTGGCAGCACAACGTGGAGCAATGTGGCTTCCACCACATCAATGGGAAGCAACATAACCGGAACAAATGGAACGAGCACCTTCAGCTCGACCTACACTGCGACTACATTGACAACATCTAGCAATTTAGCTATTACCATGACCACTGCGCCATCTTCCACGAGAAGCAGCATAACTGAAACAAATGGAACAAGCCCCAAAACCGTGACCTACGCTGCAACTACAACGATGGCATCTGGCAGCACAACGTTGAGCACTATGGCTTGGGCCACATCAATCAAAAGCAACATGACTGTAACAAATGGAACGAGCACCTTCAGCTCAGCCTACACTGCGGCTACATCAACGACATCTGGGAACATAGCTATCAGCATGACCGCTGCGCCATCTTCCACGGGAAGGAGCATAACTGGAACAAATGGAACGAGTACCTCCAGCTCGACCTACACAACGACTACATTGACGGCATCTGGCAAAATGGCTTTTAGCATGAACACAGCGCCATATTCCACGGGAAGCAGCATAGCTGGAACAAATGGAATAAGCTCCAACACCTCGACGTACACTGCGACTAGATTGACGACATATGGGAGCACAGGTTTTAGCATGAGCACTTCGGCATCTTTGATGGTAGGCAATATGACTGAAACAAATGGAACAAGCTCCTACACCTCAAATTACACTGCGACTACATTGACGACATTTGGCAGCATAACGTTTAGCACTACGAGTTCGACCGCATCGATTGGTAGCAACAGATTTGGATCTGCAGCAGCAAGCACCCCGACGGTGACTTTATTCCTGACTTCATCGGGAACACCCGTCAACACAGCTGTTTTCCTCCCGACTACGGTAACTTCAACGATTTCAAGCATCCAAATAACAAGTGCTAGCTCATTGGTGCGTGAAACATCGATGAGTCGAGATCAGCACGTCTCATCATTAACAGCAGCCTTAACTCAAATGGTAACTGCTAGCTCTTCAAAACCCCTTTCATCGATGACTAGTGCTCAAGCTTTTAGAGCTTCATCCGTATCAAGCATTGAAGGAATAAGTTTAAGCTCGTCGAGTATGAGTGCTGACTCCACAGAAACTCAATTTGCAACAGCTAGCACTGCAACGGTACGCGTAACAACACAGGCAATCGTGCAGAGATATTATGTTCAGTTTTCTTTCGCGCTGAATGTGAGTGAAGAGAATGCCTCAGCCATTATCCTGGCATCACAGCTCATGTCCATTTTTACCAGCTCTCTAGGAGTTACATCGAATAGAATCAACATTACCGTGAGTATTCCAGCATTGCGTACAATCACTCCGATTGTTGCGCTCGTACTCCTTTTCAACGACGTCATCGAAACTGCTGATCAGCTGTTAATACGTATTCAAGGACAAGTGTCTAATTCAACATCCGCACTCCGGCAATATAGTCTTACGTCGCAACTGCAGGATGGTTCGATTCAAGGTATTACGCGGTTTTACATATGCACCAATAGCACTTTCCAGCAATCACCTTGTAGCGCTGCTTTGCCCATGACTTCGAGAAATTCATTGACGGTTATCGTGGTAGCATTGGTTTTACTCGTAATTGTTTGAGGCACGACGAGAGTCATGATTTTCGGTAAATCAGGGAAATTCGGAGCATTGCAGCTGCAAGCGCTGTATTTGAACTTTACTTAATTTTATTTTCAATATTTTTATTCATTGAATCTCTTTGCTTAAGTTGGATCATTTACTATTAATAAAATGAATATTCAAGATTTATCCAGTAAGTATATGCCTTCTGAGGAAGCGATAGTTATTTTTCATACGAAGTAGAACTTTTTACACTACCATGTAAAAAGAAATGTCACTTGACATTGAAAGTGTAGGAAAGTCTTTCTTTTAGATTCCATGTTTAGATTCTCTGAAAGCCTAATTAATAAGCAGTTATAATTTCTATGGATAATGGTGTGAACCTATAGTGGTGTCACAGCACTGAACCCTACTTTGTTTGAAAGTAAAAATATAGCAAAGATAAAACTGTCGAAAATAGATACGTCAAAAACAATAAAGAGGCTTTAAATGCGGGTGCAAGAATGTGAATTAGGGTGAATGAGTCCATCGCGTCATACAGTGTTATTTTCAACATTTGTATCTTTCGACATCTCTATAATTTTCATTTTCGATATTTTTGTTCTCGACAATTTCACCTTCCGGAATATTTATTTTCGACGTTAGCAGGGTAAATCAACATTCCTTCTTCTAGTTCTGTGCGTGAAGAAAGATTAAAACTTCTCCTCATTTAAAAAGTTTTATTTATCGAAAAAACATTCTGAGCAAAATTATCTTTAAAATATCGGAATCATGTCTGACGAATAAGTAATCTTCAGCTGTAAGTTGAGTTTTTATAGGTATCGTTGTTGCTCCAACAACTTATGATAAACTAGTAAATAGGGTGTGGGTGAGTGTGCGTGTACGCGTACGCGTGGGGTGCGCATGGGTCGGCGTGGGTGTGGGCGGGTGGGTGGGTCGATGTGGATGCCAGTACTGCTACCAGGAACAAGTGCACCCACGCTCACACCCACACCCACATCCATATTCATGTCTTATACACCATCAGGGAGCTTCCTACTATTAGCGTTGCTAATCACCAACTTGTTTTGTTCGGTATTCTCGTATAAATTCTTGAAGATGCTTGCTTTCCCCGACTTTGCGTCTTATCAGTAATTTTCGTTAGTATCTTTCTATTAGCATCATAATAACTCGAAAGTTTCTTTTGAAAATTTCCTACTAAAATTATGACAACACACGCCTGTGACGAAATACTTCGGTACGGCGAACTTCAGAAAGCGTATGAGAATTTCCGGTCTCCTATTGTTTGCTCGCATATGTACAGAACGAAAGGAATAAGCAGCGTCACTGAGGTTATGTGACAGAACGAAGAAAAGGTGAACTTCGTGAGACTCGAGCCCGCACCATCTGCTATCTGGGCAGATGTTCTAGCTAGTTAGACTAGAAGAACATCTTAAGCGTTATTTTGTTTTGAGTATGCATGTTTATTGCGTCTAGTGACGCTTATAATAAGTGGCACAACAAAAAGAAAAAGAGAGAAAATGAACTACAATGAACAGTAAACAAAAAGGAGGAGAAGATAAAAGAAAAACAGAAGAAAGTAGACAGAAATGGGGATAACAACACAAACTGTTGGAAAGATCTCATTTACCCGTGTTTATGAAATGATTTTCAATAAATTGAATCCAGTGAATCAGAAATGGCTCATGCCTATCCTTCATTTCTTTTACTCTTGACAATCTAATATAGTGACCTATGCTTAAGCTTTTCTGTTTCTCAACTTCGCTACTGAAATGACCCCAACTAAATAGATCATTATAAAAGAGAGATTCACCCAGGCCAAACCTAAATGTTCGATCTAGCCGTTTATTGAGATGTGTTGCCACATATTTTTCTAATGATCGTTCATTTAATATCGATGGCTGGATATCGTGTGCGGCGATAAAAGGGCATCTATGCACCAATCTCAATCCCACTCTAAATTTACGTTGTAGTGCTACTTGTTGTGCACTTGGTAAGAGAGGGAAAAAATGGGAAAATCCAACCAAAGAATGGGAAACTATACGCAAAGAAACAGAGCCTCAATACCTTGGTAGTGATCTGTTTATTTCTTTTCAACCATTTCAACTTTATATATGAACTGTTGATTTTTTCTATGCAATAGTCCATGGTTGGGGTGAGAGATAATTTGTCAGACCACTCGAATCTTAAATATTTGAATCTTTTTACACATTTCAGCTGGTTTCCATACATGTATATATGTAAGTAAGGTTGAACTACTTGTGTATGAAACAATTGTACAACAGTCTTATCCACATTTATTGGCTGTTTCCACTTCAAGGAGTAATCGTAAATATTCTGACATATTTCTGACCCCTTCTTATTGATGTATTATAACATTTTTGGTAGACGTTTCTGAATTGGGGGTACTATAAGAGCACAAAGATCATCTACAAGGATGTGGGTCGAGCATGCGACAGTGCAGCTTACAATATCTGAGTGAAAAATAATAAAAATGTAGGGGCTCAGGGAACTTCCTTGTGGAAGTCTTACATTGACTACGAATTCATCTGATTTGTGACTTCCATATTCTACAGAGGCTTTTCGATTATTTATCCACTTTATTATTAATTTTAATAATTCAAGGGGCATTTTCATATGGTATAGCTTCACTATCAGCCACTCATGCCATACTTTATCATAAGCTTTTTTATAATCGACATATAAACTGAGCGTGGGTACATTTGCTGCAAGCAAATTGTTTACATCTTGATAAATTGACAGTACTCTAGTTTGTCGGCAGAAGGCAAGGGGAAACCACCGCTGTAGACTCCCAAGCACATCACGATCAACGTCAAAATTTCCAATCGAAGTAACAGCATGAATGGGGTTCTCAAAGAGAACACCTCGCTCTGTAGAGATGGTCATGAAGGACAGGTGACCCTCGACCGTCATCAGGCTACTGTCCGTAACGAAAACTCGCTCAAAATAGGAACCTGGAATGTAAGAACTATGTTTCAAAAGGGAAAGTTGGAAAACGTTAAAAAAGAAATGGAGAGACTGAAGCTCAATGTGCTCGGTCTCTCTGAGGTCAGATGGACAGGAGCCGGATCTTTTACAACAGACAATTACACTATATTCTACTCTGGAGGTGACCATCACGAAAGAGGAGTAGGCATACTTCTTGACAAAGAAGCATCTAAAAGTGTCAAAGGCTTCTGGGCAGTCTCAGTCAGAGTGCTGCTTGTAAAACTTCATGGAAAACCTTTCAATATCTCCTGCATCCAAGTTTATGCACCGAAAACTAACTATGATGAGGGCACAATCACAAATTTCTATGAAGAACTAGACAAAGCCTACAACCAATGCAACTCACAAGACATCATCTACGTAATGGGAGATTTTAATGCAAAAGTCGGTGACAAATGAATCGGTAATACTGTAGGATCTTTTGACCTAGGAAACAAGAATGATAGAGGAAATAATCTAATAACCTGGTGCCAATCACATAATCTTGTCATCACGAACACATGGTTCAAGAATCACCCACGTAGGCTATGGACATGGCGAAGCCCTGGAGACCGGTCTAGAAACCAGATAGACTACATTATGGTCCCTCATCGCTTCAGGAACTCTGCCATCTTCTCCAAAGCGTTTCCTGGACAAGACTGTGGCAATGATCACGTACCAGTTATCAACGAAATTCGTGTGAAACTAAAAAGATTGAGAAAAAATATGAAAAATCCGAAGCTTCAAGTTTATCTGCTCAAAACCGACCTAAATATGAAAGAAAAATTTCGAATTGAAGTAGAAAACCGGTTCGAAACTTTGGATGAAACGCGAGACACAGAAATACTGTGGAAACAGCTGAAATCCTCCATCATGACATCAGCTGAAAAAGTTCTTCCTAAAGCTCATGAGAACAAAAAGACAAAATGGATGAATGGCGACATTCTAAAACTAATGGAACGACGACACAAGAAGTCAAATCTATGTGAATACAACTTGATAAACAAAGAAATCAAGAAGAAATGCTCAGAGGCAAAAGAGAAATGGCTGAATGAACAATGTTCAGAGATCGAGAACAATTTGAATGTGAACACGAAATACGCTCACAAAAAAATCAATGAAATTACAGGAAAAGCAAGATGCACCACCTCAAGCTGTATCAAATCCAAAAGTGGAACCATTCTCATGGAGAAAAAAGAAATACTGAACAGATGGTCGGAATACATAGAAGAACTTTTTGTTGATGATAGGACGTCTAAACCTATCATCAAGAAAAACATGGAAGGGCCTTCAATTATGAAAGATGAAGTAAGACATGCTATAAAATCAATGAAAAATAACAAGGCAACAGGTCCTGATGGTATCTCTGCCGAAATGATCCAAAGTCTCGACGAACTAGATGTTGATACCATCACAACATTAATAAACAAAATATATGATACAGGTGAAATCCCAAAAGATTTAACTAAATCAATATTCATAGCCCTCCCGAAAAAGCCCAGAGCTACTGAATGTGAACTCCTTCGCACAATCAGCATCATGAGCCATACGGCAAAAATTCTACTCAAGATTCTCATGATGCGAATGAAAAACAAGATCAAACCAGAAATAGCTAAAGAACAATATGGATTCACAACAGATAAGAGCACTAAAAATGCAATCTTCATCCTTCGGATGATAACCGAAAGAACAATAGAAGTCAAGCACAATATATATCTCTGCTTCCTCGATTACACAAAAGCATTTGACAAAGTCAAACATAATCTTCTATTCGAAATTCTAGAAAAACTCGATATTGATGGTAAAGACCTACGCTTATTAAAAAATCTTTATTGGGATCAAAAAGCCGCCATGAAAGTAAACAACGATACGGGTGAATATATAAATATTAAGAGGGGGTCAGACAAGGCTGTGTTCTATCCCCAGACCTCTTCAACATTTATGGTGAAATGATACTCAGAAACCTAGAAGATATGGAAGGTGTGAAAATTGGAGGCTATAACTGCAATAACATCAGATATGCAGATGACACTGTACTAGTTGCCAGTACTAGTGAAGACCTCCAGAGAATGGTTGATGTGGTATCAAGAGAAAGTAAAAAGGTGGGATTATCACTGAATGTCAAGAAAACAGAATGCATGAGCATTTCAAAGAAAAATAATCCACCAGTATGTAACGTGATAATAAATGGGGAATCAATCAAACAAGTTGAACGTTTCAATTATCTGGGCTCTATCATAACATCAGATGGTCGATGTGATGAAGAAATCAAAAAAAGGATTGCTCTCTCCAAACAAGGATTCCAAAAAATGAGTTCAGTTCTGAAAAACAGAACCATATCTATCAACACCAAAGCACGAGTACTCAAATGTTACGTTTGGTCTGTTCTCCTGTATGGATACTAATGCTGGACAATCAGCAAGGAAATGGGAAAACGACTAGAAGCTACAGAAATGTGGTTCCTAAGAAAAATGTTCGGTGTGTCGTGGACAAACAAAGAAACCAATGAATCGGTAATCAAAAGAATGACATGGAAGAGATGTTTGTTGAATACCATGAGGTAAAGACAACTGAAATTCCTCGGTCATACAATACGAAAGGGGTGTTTGGAACATCAAGTTTTGACTGGCAAGATGTACGAGAAGAGAGGCAAAAGAAGACAAAGAATGAAGTACCTCGCAAACATCAATCAGTGGATAGAACAACAAGGATATGAGAAAATGGACCTCATTCATGCAGCTGAAGACCGGAAAAAATGGCGGATCATGGTAGCCAACATCTGCAACAGATAAGGCACTTAACTAACTAACTAACTAGTTTGTAGTAAGCATCCTTTTCTAAAACCTGACTGTTCCACCGGTATTATACGATTTGTTTCCGTCGAATATTGAATTTGTTTCAATAGAATTTTTTCGAACAGTTTGGAATGATTAGCTAGCAGTGAAATAGGTCTGGTTTGATCACAGTGGGGTGAGTCTGACTTAAGCTTATTTAGAGTTATTATTTTTGATAGTTTCCAATCATCCGTTAGTATTCCTTCCTTTAACCAATCATTAAAGCATTTGCTTAAGCAATGCAAATAGCCTGGTGGAAGGTGTTTGATCATAAAATTGGAAATAGCATCATACCCTGATGAATTTTTTTGGTTTAAGAGTATCGATCATGTTTTTAGTTCATAGGGTGATGTTAACTCGACTGTTTTCTTATACGATTTAACTTGATTTAGAATGTTTTCATAATCTATTCTTACTTGGACATCAAAATGGTCGTTTAGATTTACTTGAGGAGGAGTAAATAGCATTGAGTAATATTCATGTAGTTCTTTTGTTATTTCCTGTTGCGAAATAATCTCTTTTCCGTTCACGCTGAGTTTGCGAAAGGGTAATGATTTTGGTCGATAGATGCGAGAAAGATGTTTCCAAAAGGTTGATTCTGATCTACCATGATTTTGTTGAATATTTGCTAAGAATTCGTTCCATTTAGTAGATCGGTATATATTTATTTTTGTTTTGACGTGTCTAGTCATTTGACGAAGACATATAAGATCATTTTCCTGTCGATACTTATAGTATCTGTTTCTGATCTTATGTAGTTGATTCAATTTTTCGCGTAGCGGTAGCGGCAAAGTAGGTTTCCATTTGGTTATTTTTTGCCAATCCGTCAGACGGTTTTTTAGTGCTGCTAAGAATCGAGTGTAATTTATAGACCATTCAACTGTCGCCATAAAGTCGCACTGCTTTATCCAATACTCTTGTAGTATATACAGGATCACCTCGAAATTTTTTCATTTAGTGATAGCAACTTTTCGAGAGGTAGGAAGGAAGATGAGTTCAGATCTGTAACCTAGTGGCCAATGGTCGCTAGTTCCAAATTTCAAAATCTTCCCATTTATTCTCGCAAAATTTGCAAAAGTCAAATCAATATTTCTCAAGGATCTTTTTGAGGAATTTGAATAGCTTGAAATGTAAATTAGTAGATTTTGTTCACTCCATTTCAATATACTCTGTCCTCTGATGTCTGTTTTTGGGCTATTCCACTGTGCTACTGATGCATTAAAATCACCGGTTATGATTGTATTTTTTATTATACATAGATTTACTTCTTGTATATTTCTATGTTGGCTATTTGGTCAATAAATACCGATTACTCTTATTGGTTCATTTAATCCTAATATGTCTATTACTGAAGTGTTTTGTAAATTGTGTTCCAACTTTGTCGTATTTAAATGTCTTCCTACTGCTATGGACACACCTCCATTTTTATTAGTTCCCTTCTCGTGAAACATATTAAAATCCGGAATTAGATGAGCATTATAATCATCTCCCACTTCAGTGCATACGGTAAAAGAGGCACCCACTTGATGAATTAGATTGAGTACTTCGAGTCCTCTTGTGGCTAACCCTTGAACATTATATGAAATGAAAGTGAGGGGTATATGTTCGGCTTCCTGACTGGATTTCTCTTTTCCCCCGTGTTGTTCCCATTTGTTCATGACTTGATTTAATATTGATAAAGAATACCATTCGTATAAGTACTTCGACATCTGCTTACATTCTTTTTCATTAAAACCACACTGTCTGAGTCTCTGTAGGTCATTTTGTAAAGAACTGTCTCCTAGTTCGAAGGAAAAAGTAGAAGAAGAAGAAGACGAAGAAGAAGATGGAGTGGAAGAAGAAGGAAAAGAAGAAAAGTGAGAAGTGAGAGGGGAGATAAGGATGGATTGACCCAAGAAGGAAGGCGCGTTAACATTTAGGTTGATGTTGTTTAACTTAGTCATTGTTGATTGTCTCAACTGACATATTTAATTCTTCATTTTTTTACCTCCGCCGGCATCAGTTATAATTGTTGATGTTATTTCTGTATTTGATTGAATTTGAAGCGGAGTTCTTTTTTCTTCGGCATGAATAATGATATCATTTCATGAAATTCTGTTACCAATATCAGTTAATGATTTCACTTGTTTCTCCATCTTTTTTCTTACCTTATTATCAAGTTCAGCCAAAGATTCTGTTAATGATTTGATAATACTTTGAGATTGATTTATAACGAGTACAATGTTTTGTTGTTGTTGATGGATTAACTTATCCTGAACTAATCGCTTACTGTTTTCTTCGATTAATTTTTTTCCGAGTGATTCAATGTCATCCCGTAAGCTATTCATCGATCCATTAATTTTTTGAAGTTCGTTCAACAGTTCGATATTTTCTTTTTTATTGAGATTCTATGTACATGGTAGCTGTTCTTGTGCGGAATGTACAAGAGCTGGGAAATCCTCGACTTTGTTTGTGAAGGATATTTTTATGCCACTTGTGGAAATTCGTTGCAGTTTCCCACTTGTCACTGCCTCTTCTACCACAGATTTAAGGTCTTGTCGATATTGACGGATGAATTCACACTTATTATCTAATGACCAATGTTCTTTGTTGCACTGAGCACACTTTGAAGCTGCTTGACAACGGTGCTTAACATTTTCTACGTATTTATCAAGGCATATGCGGCATTTGGTTGATTCATCGCATTCATATCTTATATGGCCAACACGCCAACACTTAGTACAGTATGCTAGTTTATAACTTGTTCTGAATTGTGTACGTGGTAGTATTTCTTTTCCAATATCAATACGTTAAAGATCTAAAGCTGTACACTATTCAATGGTATCCGTTATGGTAAAAAGAAAATCTTGCGTTGCTTGGTTATTATTTTTGAGGTGATTAATTTCTGTCAACTTAACAGCAGACTTAAACACCTGATATATTTAATTGGCTATGTGTTCATTTGGAATGTTAACTGGTATATGTCGTACTACAAAAACGAAACAATTCGGATAATGTTTATGTTTGATTACTTCGACACGTTTGTCGTCACTTTTCCCGGCCATTGAATACTAATCAATTTAGAATAATCAGCTTTATCATTGGTTCCAATTTTGAGACGATTTTTTCTATTAATGAACAAATCGTAAAACCTTTGAAGGATGGTATCCATTTATTGTGAAAGAAATTATTTGGTTCATGAATGATTTAAGCCGATGAGGGTAACTTGTCAACTGTCAAAACATCTTCGAATTTTAAATAGAAACATGGAAGATTGTTGGAAATTGCTCGTTTCAAATGAGATACTGGAATATGATTATTGATCATATGTTGATGTTCCTGTACGCATATTTGGTTGTTGTTTTGAAGATGACCTAATCATAAGTGTTATTGACATGTTGTTTAGCGTTAAAACTTGAATAAGCATTATCATTTGATCGGTGTTTTTTGTACTGCTGAGATTGAGGATATTCATTGCTGTCATGTAGTCGTCGTCTTATTGCCGTACAGCTTAGCACTGGAGTTGTATTTTGATAAGGATTTTGTTGACGAGTCACAGGTGTTAACCCAGTTGGTGATTTTTCCTGATAGGATGCTGATTCACTCATTTGTGGTGCGATTGAAACTGTATTTTGATTTCTATTCACTGGTGACATCGTAGTAGCACGATATCCGATTGGTTCTGATGGATAGGAAGGTTGGTGATTAGTCATTGGGGAATAGTGTGTACGCGATTTTGGATCTTGATTTTCTGAGGACTGAAAGGATTGATAGTCGGCCGTTTGAGAATTCTTTTGTTCTTTTAATTTTTGACATCCCAGATTGAAGATATATTGCAAATAATCCAGTTCCTGTTGGGAACCGGTTATTTTATTGGGGCTGGAAGTGGACATGGTCGACCCTGACGGTCTAAACACCGCAGATGTCTTTTAAAAATAAGTGATTGATCTGAAGCGTTGTTTAGCGTCGGTATGTTACATTACTAACTTTAACACCTACTTATCCGACAAGCATCAGATTGAAGTCGAAACTCTAATATGTAGAATCTCGAAAGTTCGAAAAGTAAAAAATGGTGCCGAGAAAGATGAGTCATTCTTTTGTTTTTTTCCTTCCCTCTACTCCAGTATATTCAATCTTCTCTGTAGATAAACATGTGTGGGCTAAAAATCACGTTATAGTCATCGCATAATAAATTTTATTTTTAATAAGGTGCCCCAAGGGCAAAACGTCAGCAAAAATATTTTTTTTCTTTATTTTTTTGCATGGTTAGATAGAGCTCGTTGAGCTGATAACGAATATCACCTTTAAAACATTTTGGCTGAAAAAGCTTGCAAATACGAAAAATACCTGTGAAAATGATCTATTTCGCACTTTTTCAAGAAATTTCAAAATTTCAATCAATAATAATACTGCTGAGACTTCGAAACCATGTTATTCGGATTCAACATCAAAATTGGACTAGAACTGTATTAATTCAAGAATGTTTCATCATACATATCTGTTTCAGTGAGACTGGCACGGTCGTCACATGACACCAATAACACGTCGTTCTGCCAAACCTGTGTAGTCTTTTTTCGACAACGTTTCTCCAACCTTCTCATATCATTTGAACCACCAAATGATGGCGAAAAACACCAAGCATGGGTTTCGACAAATTTTCTTTTCTCATAGAGAACAACTGATTTTACTGAGAGCAATGCAGTTAAGGAAATTTATGTTTTTATCATTTGGGTCAAACTTTGTCCGATTTCGATTTTGACATGAACACAGGTAAAGCATGGTGTAGAATTCAATGGAGCTATTTACAGATTATTATTGATCGAAATTTTGAAATTTCTTGAAAAAGTGCGAAATAGATCATTTTCACAGGTATTTTTCGTATTTGCAAGCTTTTTCAGCCAAAATGTTTTAAAGGTGATATTCGTTATCAGCTCAACGAGCTCTATCTAACCATGCAAAAAAATAAAGAAAAAAAATATTTTTGCTGACGTTTTGCCCTTGGTGCACCTCAATTGTTTACAGACTATTTTTTCCCAGAACGAAGGCAATAAAATCCCATGGCACAAAAAATATTGTATATATATTCTCTTGAATATTTAGAAATTCTTTTCATTTTTCAATACATTTGTGATTCATTCCTCGCATAACTATTAACTATTCAGATTCCTTTTACATTTTCCACTCGTGGGATTTATTGCGTCTTCTATATTCTTGTTCCTATATTCACACTTTTTGAGATTTGGCATTGAATCCTTTGCGTTTTTGACAATTAAAACTAATTTGAAAACTTCTGTTGACTGAGTAGGATAAAATCAAAGACTTTCATACATGAATTCTTTGATTCAAGTTGATGAACCAGGCTGTCCTACTATTGACTACCAAAGGTCAAACTTCTTCATCAATATTCATGGTGATCTTGAATTATCATTTCAAAAAGGAGGGCTCATGTCCTTGATACGAAAATGTAGAGAAGTCAAATCAAGTATTGAGTATTATCCAAATCAACGTTGCTGTTTACAAAGGTTTGCTGCCTCCAGACACAAACTCGATTCTTCAGTCATGAATGATCTTGTCAACTTTATGCTCAGCGACGATCCTGATGATGACATAAAAGGTTTGATACCTGTGCAAATCCAAAATGATGGCAGTGTTCTCTTTCGAGCCATCGCATGTTCCCTTGGTCTCGAATCGGAAGCACATGTACATGAGCTAAGAGTTCGATGCTTGATCGATGCTCTTACTAACATGGATAGCTACAAATGTACGCACGAAGATCTATTGGAAGAGTTAATAGATCCAGAAAAGGCAAGTGCAATCAAATGGTCAAGTTTAATATCACCAAAAATTCGAGTCAGTAATACATCCCCAACTGTGACAATAGAGAGAACTTGTCACTATTGTATTTCCCTTTTAGATGGATGCACCCAACATCATTACAGTACTTGCACTAATTAGTTTAGCCAAAGTTTTAATGATACCTATACGGTCAGTTTATTTCCCGCGACCGACAACAGAAGAGCTATTAGAAAATCCTGATCACATATATAAAAAACTAAATCGAATATTTTATCCTCCTGGCCAGCAGAACATTATAAAAGTCATATCAAAATTTATCTTTATTCTCTGGTTGCCAACGGAGGGTGGTGATCAAAATCATCCCAGTCATGTTGTACCTATACTGCAGGAGGAAAAAATCGTAAGTATACAAATGTGAAAAAAGTTGTGAAATTATCAGCTGTATCAAATCTTCTGAACCCGAAGTTTCATTTAGGTTTCTTTCATTCGATCGATCATGTCGACGAAGGGGCTAATATAATATGAAATTTATCAAACACAGCCGACGGGAATCATGAATAAATTACTGTATCTGTCTCAGCAATTCTCATATTTTGAACAAAAATTCAATAATTATTATATCTGAGCATATGTATGCAAACAAAATCTTTTCTGTTAGGGTAGAAAAACAATTTTAAATATAGCCATTAAAGCTACTTGTAAAACTGCATTAAACAATTTTAGTATTTCGTATGTTTTGATCACTCCAGATTGTTTTCTTATATAAATATTTCGATAAGGAAACTCTTAGGTGTTAATAATTAGGACTTTGAGCAAAGTTACATTTGCCGATTTTTCAGTATAATTTAAAAAGTTCAATAGCCTCTAAAAGAATTCTTCCTCAAGAAGCAAACCCTGAACAGATGCATGTTTAACCTTTTCAATCCCGACATTTTCTTGCGTTCTGTAGAAACACGAAAACAGATAGTTCAATCTCTCTCTCTTGCGTTCAGTTATCTAAAAGATGTGTTAGACGTATCGATTCGTTCTTCGTAGCCATGCGAAGTGATTTTCCTTTGAATAAATCATATGATTCTCGATGTCTAAGAAGGCGAAAGAACCCAAAATATTTCTTTTTCGTTCAGCATGTCATCTACGAGATGACATACGGGACTGAAAGGGTTAAATTCTTTTTTTGCTCCATTATAATCAAAAAATGTACTCACAAAAGCTATGCTTGAATTTAGAATGAAGTTCTCTCTTAGCTATGAAGTCGCACGATTCTTTTGTGCATGACCAATGCCTCATAAACCACAGTAGACCTGGTCTCAGAAACAGCGATTTCTTCTTTAGTAACGTAGTTACTTGTATATATCATATCTTGGTACTTCACACGTCTAACTCTTTTTATTGGGTTCTTATGTATACATGCTCGCCCAAAACAGCTTCTCTCTTTCTAGGGTTACAAATACCTTCTATCTATGTTTCATTCGACCCTTATTTCTAGCATCTTTTTTTTGTAAAACCAGCACTGTATCTAAATCTATATCTATTTTATTTTATTTTATTTTCATGTGGAGTTTGCATGTAGTACCGACATGACTTATCTAAGGCATCGGTTTAACTGTCTAGCGAAATTAAAAACAAGCATGGTAGTCTTCCTTATGATTGGTTTAAATGAGATCGTCGGATCCCGCTCAGCATTGACATGTTTGATAAGAGAGAAGAGATTTTCTGCGAGTGATCTTGTTAAGGAATAAATATGGTTTCCTGTTATTTATCAGTGGTCGCACCTAGTAGAAGAAGAATATTGCAAAGATGTTAATTTGTTTATTTAGACATTTCGTCAAGTAGTTCCTAAGATAAAATTTGCCTTTCTTCACATGACTTTTGCCATTAAATAGCACGATCTCCAATAAAATTATACTTTGCGCATGAATTGAAATAATATTTACGACATCGAGATACATGTGAACCTACCCGTAAATTTACTCACGCCCTGTTTTGAAAGTTCATCGATTAACGTTCTTGGTCATTTTTGGAATAATTTCTGATATTTCGTGCAGTAAAATTGATTTGGATTTACTCGACTAATGCCGAAAATAAAAATTTCGAGAGGTGAAACATATGCGACGGTGAGACGTCGTAATGTACGTTCAGGTAACTACCCTCGCTTTTTTCTTATTGAAAGCTACCACAGAACAATGAACTTTCGACTTCTACAAAATCAATCGAAAATTTGGTAATTCACATGGGGTGGCAATTAAAAAACTGTTGCTAATTTTAGAACATGGATTCCAAAATTTTAAAAAATTTCGAATTGTGAAAATTTTCTAAATCTTAATTCGTAAAAAAGTTTTAAATTTCAATGCGCAACAGTTTTGAAATTTCTGCGAATCAGAAAGGTCGATAGAAGTTTTAATCGATCCTAATAATATCAGTATCCTATGTTTTTATATTCTCAGCAGATATCAGATATCTACTTTCTCTATTTAATTTCTAATTTTCACCATTGATTAAATATGTACTGACTAACTGTATTTTGAAAATCTCCGTAGATATCAGATATCAGATATTTACGTTCTCTATGTAATTTCTATCCAGGTAAAAAATCAGACATTAAGTCTCGTAAGATCAGATGAAATCGAACAAAAAATCGTGGTCTCAGAACTCATACATCAATTCGTACTGTATGATTCTTGTAAGATCTTATTGTCGCATAAGATTTTCTATAATCTTATAATCAGATCTGACAGAAGAACAAGATCTGCCAAGAATTTTAGAGTAAGACTTGATGTCAGACTTCTGAGACCACGATTTTGTGTACGATTGTTCGTCTGACCTTACAAGATCATAGAAGATCAGATGCAGAATGTAGTCAGATCTTAGTATCTGATTGTTTGCCCTGGGATGCCTCTACATCCCACCTATCATTTCGAATTCCTAGCAAAAAGCGAATATCAAACATTTTCATACTGTGTTTATTGCTTTCTCCATCAAAAGAAGGCTCATACACCGAATGAGCTCGAAGCACTTGTTTTTTGTGCGTTATTAGCTCAACTTCTCGTTTTCTTTAATTCAGTGGTGTATAAAATTGAGAAATGGTTTTTCGAATCGTGGAACTCGAATCTTTAATTAGTTTTAAAAAATTTTCCGTTAATGTCTTTTTCATAAAAAGTTGCTTTTTGAGAAAAAAATGTTCTTTTTACTAAAATTTGAGCGAATGTTTTCGGAGTTGAGGAATCCGAATCCAAGATTAATCTTTTGAAATTTTGAGGCTTGCTTTCTCTTCGAGTAAGGTAACTATTCTATGAAAGAAATTACCTTTTTATAAAATTTGACCATAGGTTTCAGGATAGAGGGCCTCAAATCAGTGATTGGTTTTAAATTTTGCTTCGAATTATCATTTGATGAAATGTGAATAGTATTTGTATTTTGTGCTATGATTCGCACAAATTCCACGAAGCAAGCTCAAAATAAGTGATAGAAAGGTGCTAAAATATAACACGTAGTAACGACAAATCATGTCATCGTACATAATTGATTGTAAAAGCGTGTGGGGTTGGAAAAATATAGGTACTAAATAGTTAGCAGTAAAAGTTTTCTAATGTTTTGTGCACTGAAATATAATCTTTTGAGTTCATTCATTTAAGCTGGTTTTTTAGACCAGTTATGGCTCGTGAGCAGTTTTCTCGAAAATGAAGGGAAACTCTTGAAAATTTCCCATGAATGAGAGAAAACCACTTTGAAAGTTTTCAAAAGTCGGAGAAGGTACCCTGTTTCGACTTCCTTAGGTTTTGCCCCTCAAGATTAAACGCGTATCCTGATATTCACACCTGCCTACATAAGATAATATCTTTTTTTGCAATTTAATTTTGTCCATTTTTCGCGTAATATTGGCTGTGCAGCATCGCATTTCTTGGACTTCCAGGTATGCTGTGACCGATCTAGAAGCTTTTTGTTTCAAGATTTCTGTGTTTTTCTTTTCACATTATTACTTTACTACGTTCTCAGGTACACTTGATTTGTAACTATTTGTTACGTATTCTTTCCTCGCATATGATTAACGTCAGTTATCAGCGAGACAGCAATGTGATGGCATGACAACAGAACGGAACAAAAGGATAATCTCCGTCCAAGCGATCGGACCAGGTCTTCTCCTTTCTGGGGTAGCTATATTACCATTGTACTAGAAAGGAGTGTTTATTATTCGTTTTTTCTCTCCTATGACCGAAGTGTTCCCCTTCGATCATAACATTATGAATCGAAAAAATACACTGAAACGTTGACACCGCTAGATACGAGTAGTACCAACGCAGAATCGTGATGTATAATCATGCACGTATGTAGGTATTACATTTGAAATATGCTTGAAGTACGATCCGTACTAAATCGGGTAGTCTTTTGAGACGGTTCAACTTAGCTTTCATAAAAATGCCAATAGAGCGTGTCCAGCTCAAATTGTGCTGCTCCGAAAACTTCATACGCCTCAATTCTGAATCATGCATAATATAGCCTTGTACTCGGAATTTTTACCTTAGATTTTCTTGTTATTAAGCGTATGATTCTGTTGCAGTGAAGCGAACCAAAATCTAGTAAATAGTGCCCAAGCAGACAAATGTTTTTAAAAACACGTTAAGGATCCTAAAATGGATGGAAAATCTAGGAAAGTGGACGTGTTTGGATGGCAATCGATGTTCCCGATTGTGATCGAAAAACGCTCATTTCCTCACCTTCTTGGGCGTTTAATGACGTTTTCAGTCAAAAAACACGTGTAAGTGCATAACAAAAAGAGAAATAGTGGTCGTTTATTTCACAGTCGTTATAAATGACCGGATTATCATAAGAATTCTTAAGTATTGATAAGACGACCAATATTTCTCTTTTTTATGCATTCACACGCGTTTTTTGACAGAAAACGCAATTCAACTCCCAGGAAGGTGGGGAAATGCGCGATCTTCATTCACGATCGGGAACGTCGATTGCCATCCAAACACGTCTACTTTCCCTAGATTTTCCATCCATTTTCGGGAGCTCAAACGCGTTTTTGAAAAATTTTATTTGATTGGGTGTGTAGCTGGTCAAGATCTATTTGCAGTGTACCAAAGGATGTTGGTGGCTAGCCATGAGCGACGCCCCGGAGATGTGCGGACGAATGCCTAGCTTTGGAATAAAGATGTTTTCGAAGTAATCATTCGTAAATCTCAGATACTTAGATTAAAGTTCTACCGCTCACTCTTTTTCGGTCTAAACGTTGTATAAGACGAGGAAGACCGTGAAAAAATTGAAATCTCAATTAGACTGGTGGATATGTTCTATAGGGTAATTATTTTCCTGGTTTTCAGGGAAAGTGCCTATTCAGTTAAGCGAAGTCAAAATCATGTAGATTATTTGGGAAAAGAGAGGGTCAAATGACGGAGTACATTATATCATACGATCGGCTAGCGGAGAGTAACATCTCTTTGGGATGCGATGAATGACTAGCTGTTTGCCTGGCAATTGGCTCGATGTCTTCTTTTCATAAATTCCCTACAAGAAGACCCTTGTATCAATCAACTCTGATGCACATAACGTTTTTTTTCTGGGAAGAAATTAATGGAGAGTCGAATGGTTGTTCTACCACCCAGAACGAACAGTAGTGTCCGGATGTGACCGTTTACGATGAAGTTGCGACGCAAACACGGACCGTATGCAGGGGTACAACAAATCCGAAGCCTTCGGATTTCGTACAAGAAGATTTGAATCTTTCCAGACTGGGAATTGGATTTGAATTTGGGCTTGAATTTGGTGTCCATATACCCAAATATGATGTGAATTTGTAACACACAGTCTCAGAAGACAGTAAAGAATCCTAAATCGTGGAGAATGGTATGAAACGACATGGCTTTGGTTTAGATTTGGGTTGGAGATTAGGATTTAGTGTTCAGATTGGGTTTCTTTCTAGCAAAAAAAGAAGATTTAGAGTCATGCTAGATTGTAAAATTCCAAATCCAATTCCAAATCTTAAGGAGTTGGCCCCAAGTCATAAATCTCTTAGAGATTTGTTCCACCCCTAACCATATATCAGTCGTGTCTTAATCAATGTACGGCACATATACAACCGTATACAATGAAAATACGGCATCGCATACTCTGAAAGAAAAAGGAGTTTTGCAGAACCTTTCAGGGTTCTAACTTTTACCAGGTTGCAGAACCCTCTTAAAGTGGTTTTGAGAGAGAAAAAATGGTTTATGCACCCTTTTCAACACCTTTTTTTCTTGTACAGAATCATTTTGATGGGTTACTGTTCTCTGATAAAAGATAGAATCTTAAAATGTTCTACAAACGTCCTTTTTTCCTTTCAAAGTACGATGTTGTATTACTGCACTCAGTATTATCGGAAAATAGAGTGCGTTATGGGGGCCGTTACAAACGAAGTTACGGTTAAAATTCGGATAACTGCTTCGGTCAACCTGGGTAAGTAAGGTTATTTATTTGTTTGAGTACGCCATAAATTACATGTATGAGGAAATCAATAATAGAAGTTGTATGCCATGCCCAGTGAAAACATTTCCCTGATTTTAATCGAATTATTCTGCAACAAATTCAAAATTAAAATCGATTGATAATTTCGATTATCGTTTGTCATGACGTAACCAATATTTAATATTAATACTTTTCCAGTATGAAATTTTCTGATTAAAATTGATTATTTTGCAGTAAAATC
>OENT01000792.1:0-76677 GCA_900239685.1 Rotaria macrura | reverse complement strand
AATTTTTACCTATGTGAACTCATCATTAATTTTATCCGTATATTTTTTAGTAACGTTTACCTAACCTAACCTGAGCTGCCTATACCCTGAACGTGTCGTAACCTATGAACTTTGTAACCTAAACCTACTCTTTCCTGTTGGCTAGGGTGGTTTAAGGTTGTCCTGCGGGTTTCTAGAGTCATACTAAAACAATGAATAAACTTCAACATACAATACTCGTTGAAAAAAATCCTCGCGTGTCGATATCCCTTTCGTATCCAAGTTTATATTGATTCGCTTTGGTTCTTTTTTCATTAAAACTTTCTTCTTGCTCTTTATTATATCACATAAAACATTTTGTTAAAAAAATCGCGAAATAATCGATTATAATCATACGATTTAATCAATAATTTAAGCAGTAATGATTATAATAGATTTTTAAAATCTATTATAATCAGAATAATTGAAATAATCAATTAATATCTGATTGTGCTACGAACATTACTGCTTAAATTATTGATTAAATCGTATGATTATAATCGATTATTTCGCGATTTTTTTAACAAAATGTTTTTACACGATACCACTCGTTCAATGTTGCATTCGCTAAGATGGGTGTTTCTGTGAAAGTTGTTCGATTTTTAAACCTTAATAAAGTCTTTATTATAACAGTACAACAAAAATTGTCCTATACTATTCTCCTACACTAATTTCGACATTTTTACTTTCGACCAAATTCAGGTTAACCATTTTGTCATGATCGGTGAACAATGATTCCGAAGTTTGCTAAACAACAAGAGGTCTTAATCGGGTTTTTATTGAAAGCTTTAAAGTAAGTTTTAATTTCAATGAGTAGAACAAGTTTGCATCGATGTTGACAATATCACGGCACCACCTTGCAGATATGGAACTACGTAATGTTTTCAATAAGAATGTTATTGGTCATTAGAGGATGTTCTTTGAAGTATTAGATTTTTTCTCAGATATCGAACAAAATCGATTTAAAAGTGCTTCAAAACTAAGTTTTGTAAACAGATTGCGAAGAATGCTAAACAAATTTTTCGACGAATAACATAAAAGTTATTCAAGATTGAACTATCTGATGAAATTCTAAGTACAGGTTTGGAGAGGGACGGTGTGCAAAAACCGTTTATAAAAATTGTGTTTAAAGAACTTTATAGCTCAAATAATATGGTTGTGCTACTCAACGAAATCACTTCTTCTACCGGTCACTATCATGATAGATGTCCATTTAATAACATCATCACTCATTAGAGAGTTTTGGTAAATCCTGAATCAATATACAGAATTCAATTTCAATCAATAAATGACGTTCTCACATGGTTGACCACTACTGATAAAAAACAATTTTCTGTTGATTGTATTCTTCTAAAGCTTTACGAGCCAGCCAACATGACGAACTCTGCAAAGTTGTGGAATGAAAGACTTTATATTTTTTTTCAAGCACTCACAAGGCGATGCAAAAAGCATCAAAAGCTCGATTTATTGAAGATACTTTTTATGAGATTCAAAGACTTTAATTTATAAAATATAAAATTAACCTAATAAGGTTTAACAGTCATACAAACACCGCGCCATGCCCATCGAGATGCTTGGCCAGTATTAGTTGTCTTCTTCCATAAATCTAATTCACAGACAACCTCTGTTGTTCGTCTTTCGATTGAGCGTTTATAAAATACAGGACAAGAATAAACGTCCAAAACTGTCGCTCGACTATTACTTGTTGTATCAACAGCAGATTGCTGTTGTGCAGCAATCTGTGCAGCTTTTTCTGCTGAAAGGCATGTTAAATGAATGACCGGCAAAGATGAATATGAATCACGATTTCGTGCTGGAGCATCTGATATACCATGTTCAACGGCATTTTTATCCGAACTGCAACCCCATAAGTAGAGACCGAATATAAATAGACCATCTTTAGGTGGTTCACGGATGTGTTCACGATCACGAGGTGTTAATTCACATTGAAATACTAGAGAACCATTGTTAGCATCATCAGAAAGATTAAGTGAATGTGCTACTTCTTGTTTAAATATTCCAAATAAGGATGATGAATGGAAGAATGCAGATAAATTATAAGCAGGATGTTTTTCACGACCTGTAATAGATATATCATGTTACATCATAAAGAAATATTATTCTTTTACATCTAGTATGCATACCTTTAGTAAGTACTTTCTCAATATGTTCTGCTCGCATGATTAAATCAGGAAAGAAATTATTTAAACCCCAAGTTGGTAGTGGCGCGCTAGGACCCATAGCTTCACGCCAAGCATCAGGTATTCGTTGATAGTATAGAGCATGTGCAACATTCGCTAGTTCTATTGGCCATTGTGTACCGTATTGATTCAAATCACAAGCAGTTTTGATTGCTTGTAAATGTGAACGTATGAATGTTACAAGATCAGTCATTAATTGTGCTTCACGTATGATCCATACATTGAATGGACTTTGAATTGATGCACCATTACGGCGAGCGCGATCCAATATTTGATCCTATTCATGTTCATATACAGAATAAACTTAGAAAAACAAAAAATCAACTAGAGTCACATTACTTTTGTTAACACTTTAGGCAATTTTGAAGCTAGTATCATCGAAGCATATTCTTCTAATGCAATTGTTTTCTTTGTTGAAAATGAATAAAATGCAGCCGAGCTGAATGAAGTAGATAGGCCATTGGAAGATGAAAATGACGTATTAATTGTAACATCTAGTTGTTGTTTGTTTTTAGAACAAAAGAATTATTGAAAATAAAAGAATTAAAAAAACAAACGCAAACCTTCAACAGGTGTATTCGGTCGTTGATAAACTGCCGCGCTTAGAGACACAGTTGCTGGTAGAGCATCAATTATTCGATTAAGACGACTAATGATTGTTAGATCGTCACCTTTTTTTTAAATTCAGAAAAAAATGTAACTATTTGTATAAAAACAAAACAACAAACAAATATCTGTCTACCGAGATTCGTTTCATTAGTTGAATGAAGATGGCATGCTTCTGGTACGTCAAGTTGATGAATCGACAGTGATTCAAGTGCTTGTTGTAATTGATTCAATTTTGGTTGTTGTCCAAAAAATATCGATGGAATTTTATATTTAATTTTTGAAAATTCAAAATCTCTTCTGATAGATCCTGGTTGAATCCAATAATCGACAATATTTGCAATAGCACGTTGATCATATTCAGTTAATGCACGAGCACCATAAATTAATTCTGACAATGCATAGCGTAGTGATGTCCAAGATAATTGTCGAATATTAGTGTCATTTGATACAACACTATTTGTATGAGCCGATTCAAGTCGTACTATTGATTGATCACTTAGAGCAAATTCTCTGGCAGCTACTTGAAATGCTGATGTTAATTCAACATTAGTAAATGATGTTAATGTTGGTAAGTCCCAGCCAGCTTGAGCAAATCTTGAGCGAAGATTAAGTAGACAATGAACATAGCAAATATTATGCAATAATGGTATCCATTCTTGTTTGCTTGAATGACGAAGAAGTTCATTATCAATAAGAGAAAATGCTCGTGTCATAGCTTCTTTCATCGATAATGGTGTACGAATATAAGCAATGAAGCATAGATTATAAAGTGAAGATGGAAGTGAATATGTACGTTGCATACTAAGCCAAATACGTGGCATCGTTGTTATGGATGATGAACGTTTCGAACGAAGATCCCATATTGATGTTTCAACATAGGATAAAAACGTTGGACTATTATGAATGCAATGAATTAATACCCATGTATTCTAAAACAAGAATATTCTCGAAATATGAATGTCAATACAAGAGAAGAACAGCAACAAATTTTCTTACGTTAGTAATTGCTTTATTGAAAGTCTTCTTTAGTATTCGTTCTTCATTTGTTCCATTGCCATAAACATTGATAATTTGAAACGTTGGTGTTGTTATTGATGCATCTGGTTGAATTAAATTCGTGCAGTAAACAAAAAAATTGATGACTTCATCCGGCTCATCATCATAAAATAATAGAACAGATCGTTGACTACTCTGACGTGTTAATAAATCAGCATCCTGTTGAAGTGTAGGAGAGACTCTGTAACAAGAAAAAATTCAAACAAAAGAAAACATTCTAGTTAATCAAATAATTATTTTAAATAAATTCTACGGTATGGTTGTTGATCGAGATGTCGATGAAGCTTGTGTCGATGAAGTTCCTGTTTGATTGGAATTATTATCTTGTGTTAGAGATTTTGTTTTATTGGAACTAGCATAATGAAAAAATAATTATGCCATAAATTCATAATGATATATTTTACTCTTGATGAAACACATTTGTCACGTAGACAGTCGATGCTTGAAGCAATCGATCACTTCTTAAAGCTCGTACGATGCAAAACTTTTGTATGGGTTCAAGGTGTTCAAGTGGTGCTGGCAATGGATAGTTTTCTGTTTCACCTTCGCATAATGGGCGCCATTTAGCTTCTTGACCTTCTTTTCCCATTCGCTCGAATCCATCAGAAAACCAATCAAAAAATATAGCCAAATACTAAACGAGAAAGCAAGTCTTAATTGAATTTATTCATCATTTCAACCGATGGTTTTTTTTTCTTAACAAGCCTATCATTGGAATGAGGAGGAGAAAAGCTGAACAAAGTTTGCTCAAAACTAATCTATTGAAGTTATTCAATACCATCGCTAGCTCATTTAGAATTATCGATTGTTACCTTTGTCAGAATTATGAGTGACAGCTTAGCATCAGTATTTCGATTAATTACTACGAACACCAGTAATTTTTTGTTGTGGGTCTACAGTAATGTGATTGTAATTTGTATCTAATTATTAGTATCGTACTCAAATGAGGGCACACTCTCTGAAGCATTGACTGAATAGTAACTATCATATTTTTCGATTCAAACTCTCGTCCCAAGGTATTTCTATCGGTTAAAAATAGCAACTTAGTTTAAATAGTGTATTACTTGAAGATTTTGATATGCTTCATCTGCCATCCAATCAAATGGCTTTTTATATGACCAAAATCGATGTTCATTTGGCAGACGTGCTCCACGTTTTTGCAATAGAGAAACAGCCCATCCGGGTGAAATAATAAATTCACGTTCACCATTTGGATTATTTGAATCGAACAGTTGATTTTGTCGACGATTAAAAGATTCGATCTACATATATTTAGATGGAAAAATGAAAAGAAAAATAATTGAACAACATGCTAAATATTTTCATCAAACCTCCATAGCAAAATAAATTGCAAATACTCGACGATCGCGATCATTTAATATTCGATAAATTGTTATAAATGCATTTTTAGTTAATTCTGTCATTACAGTACCCATAGAATGTCTAATTGTAAAAAAAAGAATTAAAAAAGCAATGCATCAATTTATAATCCAACAACGAACACAAAATAAAAGAGTTAATATCTAATTACTTTTCTGACTGTAAAATACATGAGTCAAATAAATCGATGAAATGTTCAAGTGGTAGAACGTATTCAGGAAGAAGCTGTCGTAAATAATGCATTGTATTATAACAAGTAGCTGCTCGTTGAGCTAATTTTCTATAACTATTTCGAGTTTTAAATAAACTTTCTTCTTGTAATGCAACTCGATGAGATCTATGCAGTAGTAAAATACGAAACGTTTTTGTCGAAGTCAATTCAAAAGAAAAAACGATTAGAAATATGTCACGATATATACCCTTCAATAGCTTCATCATAAGCTTTTTTCAAATCCGATAAACGTTTCGTTGGTTCAGTACTTTGTAGTAGATTCAATGAATCTGCTGCAAGAAAATTTGTTATATTTTGTCGTAATGGATCTATTATTTTTAATGTATCGACTTTTTCCTATTGAATAAAAATAGAATAATCGAATATTTGATATGCATTGCTTCAATGAAAAGCAACCTGTAATAGTCCGTATTGTTCCGCATCGATATGTGGCTTTTCTTTGATCATAAATCGAGTTAAGAATATTTCTTCAAGATCATTTGTTGTCACATGAAAACATAGTGTTAATGTATAGGCTGCTAATTCTTTTGGAATAAAAATAGGTTGTGTGATTGTATGTAAATAAAGTCTAGTAATAAATTATATTCATTAAAAATGAATGAAAAACAATCTGATTTTTTTCTAACCTGAACCTAGGACTACATTCAATTTCCTGTTGACCTATTTGTAATTTAAATGGTTTTTCACTTGATAAAAATCGAGCTTGATTTCTTATAACTGTTTCAAGTTTTTCATTTCCCATCAATGTATTTGTATCACAATCTGTTATTAAAAGATGAAGTCCTTCAGATAATGCAGTTTCTAATTGAGTACGTAATTGCTATTTAAAACGATAAAGAAAACGTCAATCAATAAATGAAACATGCAAGATTTCACTATATTCTTTTACATGATATCGAACAACAACTAATTTTTTATTCTTTAAAAATAAACGAATCCATTCAACGGAATACCATGTTGCATCACATATCAATGGCCATGAATTAAGACCAGCGTCGGCCATAATTATGCATCCATTTTCAGTCATTATATCTGTTGGTACAAGACGAAGAAGTTGAAATTCTTTCAGTTGAATAGGACTGTATAGAAATTCTGCAAGTGTTGTTATTGATGTTAAATTTAATCGATTCGTGCGGGCAGTATTTCCTGGTGAATCTAACGATTGGTTATTCATTGAAAAAGTAAAATCAAGAGAATTCTTCCGTAGAGAACCAACTGGTATTGGCTATTGAATGGAGAATTTAAAAATAGAATTCATCTTAATAGTTTTCAATAGAACATACTTGAAAAACTAGATCAGCTTCTCGTGGAATCTGGTATTGTTCACAAAATGCAAGAAATTTTTGACATAATAATCTTCGTAATTCAGCATCGAATGGTGAACAATAAGTCATATAAGCAGCTGCTAATATACAATTCGTTAGAGTTTGATCGTGTGTTGAATGTTCAGTAATCCATTTTGTCCATTGATCTTCCAAATCCGATAAACTAAAATGAAACATGATGATGAATGTTCTGTTCAGGTCAATAGCTACGAAATATAATCGATGTGAGTTGAAAAATAAAAGAAACATTAATAAAAAGTGATATCATGCTCTGCAATCAAAACACTCAATAATGAGTGTTGTGAAAATCCAGTATCGGAATTTTCTTATTTGCTTTTCTATTTGTTAGATTAAGGAAATCACTGCAAGCAAGTTTTATATCTTTTCTTTTTACCAGACACTCTCATCATTGGGTCGAGCTGATTGATCTCTTCTACAAATATGAAAATATAATCAATCGATCACGAAACAAATATTGAACAAAAAGAAAGATACTGCACTTAAACAAACATGCAAAACATACAGAAAAAATTTAACGTAACGTTAATAAACATATATTCATGTACATATATAATGTGTATACTGTCTTACTGTTTGAAATCTTTTATATCCAATAAATCCATTTCGTATAAACTGATATTTATTAGAAGTTTTGTTAGTAAAGAAGATTGTTTTTTCTCGTAATATATAATATATATTTACCTTTGTGTTACATTAACAGCAGCTTGTAAACGTGTTTGACAACTATCGTATTCTTTTTTTAATTTACTTTTATTCACAGCTGCAGCATCGAAACGATTCTGTGCTTCTTCAAGTTCACTAATCAAACGTGGTATATCATCTATCGTATATGCTGATATATCAACCAGACGATGATCACTCTCAGTAACATCAGTGTGAAGACTTGCTTCCATCATTTTTAAACGTTGAATCTAATTTATTGGATAAAAACAAAGAAGATCTTCTTTTTTTTCTGCACGGTCTTATATGAATGAATACAAACTTCATTTTCTTTTTCTAATTGTTTTTGTTCAGCTTCTAATAGGTCTTGTTTCAATTTTTCAACTTTTTGCTTGGCTAAACGTAACGGTTGACATAGTTTCGTATATTCTATAAGAGCAATAACATAATGAACAAGTGCAGCCGCTTCTTCAGATGCATAACGAGCAGCAGCTATAGTTATACGATTTTCTTGTGAACCAGCACCACGTGCAGCAGCAACATGAAAATCTATTTATTCATAAAATAAATAATGACTTTTGAAAAATAAAACGAACAAACTTTTAGCATTGTCCAATAGGAAGCCTTCGCCTGAAACTCCTTCAGATATTCCATCTCGACCTTTTGCTATATAGGATTCAACAGCTGAAGAAAATACATAATTAGATTTTCGGTTTTCTTATGACGAAAAATTTATTGAAATTTACCATTAGAAATATCGAGACTTAGTCCTTCTTGCCAATTTACTCCATGCAACATTTCGACAAATCTACCAGAATCAGCCATTAAGAGTGTATACTGTTTCCATTGATTACGATCAAGACGTTCAGCTTGACCTCTTCCACCTCCTTTTGTATACCAAAGATAAAAAGACAATCAACAAACAATTAAAGAAAATAGATAAATAAATAAACCTCTCTCTTTTTCTTGATCTTTAGTTTCTGATTTAGCAGTAGGTTTTCGACCAATTAATGTTAAAACTATATTCAATAAAAAAATATTTAAAACAGAATAAACAACAACAGCAAGATATCTTTTACTCATTTCCATAATTTGTCCAATAAGTATAGGTGGTGTTTGAAAGGCACGTATTCTTTCAATACATGATTTATCAACTTTATTCATCCAAGTTTCAACTTCTTTACGTTTAGTTGATAGACGTTCAAACCATTTATCAACTTCACGTACGGATTCTTCATATTCTTCTTGCATTTTTACTTGACGTGATCTCAATGATTCTTCTTTCATACGTTTAAAATTTTCTTCATATTCATCTGCTTCATCTAATATTTGACAATAAATAAAAATACACAATCAACATGTGATTCCCGAAAGAGAAACTATTCAGAAATTAAAAATCAATCAATTATTTACCATCCATCAACCACTTTCGTTCTTCTTCAGGTAACCCCATATCGTCTTTTTCTTCTCGATGAATATAACCGGGTAATGAACCGGCTAATCGATGTTTAGCTCGTAATTTTTCTAAAATCATTGACTTATATATAACTTGTTCTAACAGTTCTGCTGTTTCTTGTTCGCTCTTTAAACATTGTTCTTTTAACTGTTGAATATGTTCTCTCATAAGTTCAGCATCTTGTCGTGTTTTATTTAATGTATTTAAAACTTTACTTAATCGTATTATATCACGTTCACAAACAGCAGCTTTAGACGTAAATAAATACCAAAACGACTGCATGAAACGACGAAATGTTTCCGGACCAACAAATGCATGTAATGGCGACATTGATGATGATTTACCGACACCATGACTTTTGATTTGTTCATATAAGAGTATACGTGAATATGGATAGTTCGTTAATTCAACATCAACCATTTTCGATTCTTTTGCATCTTTATTAGCACCTTTTCTTGATATGACTGGTTCTTTATTTGAAATGCCACCACTAGCTAGTAAAGAATTTGATGATGGTGCAGATTCACGCACGACTATTGTTCGATCGGTTGAACCAACAAATGATATTTGACGAGATTCGTTTAACATGAAATAATGTATATCACATAAACAACGAGATAAACGTTGACAAAGATCGTCAGGCAATGGCACATCATGTGATGAAAGAAAAAATGTTGCTTCAATAGATAGAGCTTTTGGTGACCAATTTTTAATCCAATATATTTGAGTATTTTTAATTAGACCAGGATAATCACTGAATTGAAAACAAACATTGGAAAGAATGTCGAAAGAAACAAACAGATAACTTACGTAGATATACGAGGAAGAATTTCAGCATGTGCTGGTAAACAAATAGCAATATGAAGATGCTGACGAATTCTCGAAAGAAAGTATCGTCGTGGATCAGTAATAACTACTGTTGTTAGATTTTGATCACGTTTATATGAATTGATTACTGCCTAAATAAAATAAAATAAAAATAAGTGAGTGTACTTCTATCTAGTTATGTTTTGTTCAATGAATCTTGGATAAACTTCTAGAGATATTTAATCGTGAGAAAATACAAGAAAATAAAACTTGGCGATGATCTTCATTTCAAATGCTAAGACAATGTCACTCAATATGTAGACTATCAACGTATGATTGCTGACAAAATAGACAATCGAATTTAGATATAGAACTTTGTATCTATGAACAAGTATTATAATAACTAGAAACGGTATGTTATGAGAAAGACCGAAGAAAAAAATGCCGATCGATAAACTGGTTGACGGAAAAAATGTCGAAAACTAGGATCTTAATGTTTTGCATGAGAATAGATTTTTCAAAATTACTATATATATTCCCTTTAATGAAATAGAGAGTCTTATCAAAAAAATTCATTTGTTTTGTGTACACGTCTGCAGTGCAGGAGAATCATAATAAAGAAAGGCGATGAAATATCAAATTGATATTGATTTATTTGTGAAGATTTTGAAAATTATATGATGAACAATGAAGGGAAGCTTCACTTCTGAAAAATTTGACTGACAACCCATGACGACTGATCCGAGTGGCAAACGCCATCGGATCAAATTGGAAAACTAGTGGATCCTATAGGAACCCGTTGGAAGTTGTCCGAGTAACCATGGCCCCTGTCTGAATACCAAGGATTTCGGCAAGTTCCCACAGGATCCTGTTGGAAGTCTTGGGATCTGGTTGGGCAACTTCGTCCCTGAACTGTTATAGAGGTTTGCCAATACATCTACCTTAAGATCATGAGGTTTGATAGAACAAGAGTTATTATCTTACTACATGGACACAATCAGATTAATACGTCCGAATGATGACTGCAATCTTTATTAATTAATCTAAAGCTCACATAGATGATTAAAATTAACAAAAGAAAAAATAATAAATGAATAAAGTTCGAAAATGCAATATTAATACATATTGAACGAAAGAAAATAAATATTGTTTCGTGTTGACATCTTGAAATTTTCTGCATTTTGTTCTACTGTAGTTTTTTTTCCTTCGAACTTTTGCCATTCAACCGTAGAAACTTCTAAAAGTTTTAACTAGAATAAAATCCATTCTCATCGAAATATGCCATCGTTATTTAAATATTCTTGTCATTCATGACAATGGCATGATTCTCAATAGGATGATGATATCTCGGTAAGAATCTGTTTGTATTAGATTCAGCTCTGAGTCATTTCTCTAGATTATAAAATTTATCTATTTATATCAGTTCGATTGCAAATCTAATCATTGCGTTTCTCGATGATATTTCTCCTCTACTTCTAGAAATCGAGTAGAAAATTCTTTAATCACTTTGGAAAAGCTCGATGATCAACTAAAACGAAAGTTTTCCATATGCCTTAGCAAGATCAATTGATTGCTCAAATATTCAAGAGAAAAGTAATACAACAATTCTGAACGTTCTTTTTCTATAATAGAATATATAGACTCAATTTGCATGAGTAAATGTATCAGATAATTGTTATTTTTTTTTTGAAGTGTCTACACATATTCATGATTATACACAAGTATTCGAATGATGAAATTTTATTATAGCATCAAAAGTAAGATTTCGTTGTGTAGAAAAATAATTCCACTTTTTTAGAACTAACAATAATAAATAGTTAATACAAACCTGATAGAGTCCATCGAGCTCATCTTTACTAAACAAATAAGGACATTCATAACTTGTCAATAATGATGCAATCGTATCGATGATATCAGTTTCGCGGAAATGTTTAGTCTAAAATATTTCATGAAAAGTATAAATGTAATGATAGAAATCAATCTTTTCTAAAACTTCCTACAGTCAATAAAACACCAATATGTCGTCCTTCGACTGCTGTTGTTCGAATAACACCTCTTAAACTATCATAAAATAAACTTTTTGTTGAATAGTCAATAACATGTTCTTGAATTTCAGCAAGATAAAATGCCAATCGAACTAATTTCGACAAATGAGAGCCAATAGTACCAATGACGAATAGATTACTCCTATGAAAAAAGAATGCATTATTAGAACATTTCGATTTTTTATTTCATACGAATTATTAAACTTACAATGATGAATGACATAGAACTCGATGCATACGTATGATATGTAGAGCTATATTTTCTGAAACAGCTAATGAAAATGTATGATGACCGAATTCTTCTCTATAACGCATTGCAACTTGATCTATAGCTTTTCGTAGTTGACTAATTGATTCAACTTGTTGAACTTGAATCTAAATTTAAACATAGAATCAAATATTTGACTATTATCTTTTTAATAAAGAGTTGTTTTATACTTTGATATCTTTAATTATAATTGAACTTAGTGGACGTTCATAACTTCTTCCTTCGAGTGGAAATGTAAAAAAGAGATGATCTTCTTCATTTTTATCCCATTCGAATACCTATTTGTAAGAGAAGAGAACAAAAAAATAATAACGCTCTCTTCTTACACGAAAACATAATGATATATGATTCTTACATTTCGAAAAATTTCATTCATTGTATCCGTAAACCAATATTGATCGATTTCTCGAACGATTTGATCATGAATAATTCGAAATAGTTCATGTTTAAGAAATGGTGCTAAAAATGTTGCTTGATTTCTTGTTTGGACATCGACACTTCTTAAACTTTGTATTGCAAGTATGATATGACGTAATGAAAATAAATAATGTTCTCGTCCAGATATTGGACTTGGCTGTAGAACACGTTGAACACGTTGAAGTGTTTCAGTTAAAACATCAACCACTTTTGTTAAAACATCTTGACCTATTGGAGTTTTACCATATGCCATCATGTTTACCTTAAGATTTAAAAGTAAAATTCATCAGATAAGTTGATTAGATGAGTTCGTTAAAGAATCAATAGAAGTTTTATTTTTCTGATCATCTTTTTAGAATAATATAAACAAGCACAAGTGGGAAAATTGTAATCACTGTTTAGAAATGTTTTCGAAAATAAACGATTGATTTAAATACGAACTAATTTAATTTATTTTTGGATTTCGATGAGAAGTTTTTTTTTTTTTATCTATACAGTCATTAGTTCTATTCGTACATCATAATGAATACATGAGGAAATGCTTTTAACCATTAAATCATTCTATTTGAAGGTATTCTCATTCGATTCGTTGTCATCACGGTTAGTGAGAAAATCTGTATTTCTAGGTTTCTTATCCAATTATCAACTATGTACTTCAGTCTTTGAAATTTCGACAAGAATATTTTCCGAATGTTTTAGAATCTTCTAAGTTTCGTGTTTAATATTCGTCGATTGCTCCTCTATTATTAATGAACTTGATATGTTTGATCGATAAGACTTGTGACAGATGAGGGAGATTGTAAAGAACTTAGTTGTCATTCGCACAAATTCTATTCTTCGAAAAGATTTATATGTGAATCTAAAGAAAATGACGAATAATATTCGTATGCATTTACTTCAATAACATTTGTTAGAATTTGACGAAGATTCGCAACACTTGCTGTTGGTAAATTGATGGTTGCAAAATGACGCTAAGAGATAAAGGAAAAACACTCATAAATTGTCTTTTCTGTCAATAGATTGAATAAATTTTATTTACAAGTAATCGAGGATGAAGTGCTATTAATGATTGATCTCCTGATTGTGGTACTGTAGCTGTCGCAAATATTGAAAAATCATCAATTATTCGTGTTTCATATGGTTTCTGTTGTGTTATAAATTGATGATGATCAACGAGTGTTCGAAGAAACTATTCATAGAAATATGTTAATATTTGTTGTTTTTCTTTTCTTCATTGAAAATATTGGAAACATTACTTCAGGAGCATTCTTAAATTTTTCTGATCCATGTGCTGCTGTTGCTTGTAAATCATCAATGAATAAACAAAGTTTTTTTGCCATGGGAGCACCATAGGTAAACCCTTGTCGATGAACAACATTAGCTTCAATGAATTTCTGTAAATCAACTGAATTTGTTGCTTTCGTAAAATTTAAACGCGTTGCCAAAAAGTGTGCTTGATCTAAAAATTTCATTTTTTCAATGGTTTTTTTTTAATATTTTTTATTTGTTCTATTTTTTTCATGATTACAAACCTAATCCACTAAGGAATGTATCTAATAAAAATGATTTACACGAACCAGTTGTACCACTAAGTAAAATATTAACTCGTGCCAATGAAGCAAATTTAAGAAAATATTGTGCACGAGCTACATCCACGGTTTGTACAAGTACATTACCGAAGACATCGATCCGATCATGAATAGTTTCATTAAGTTCCTCAACTCTGAAACAGAAAAAGAAAAGATATTGTTGTTCATTGAAAAACGAAGATTTGAATTTTTATAATATCGTACTTAGCTGTCCATAAATCCCATTCACATGATTCATCAACATAGTAGTCGAAAACCGATATTTCTCTATCATCATCTGGTAAGACAGTGATCAGGTTCTTTAATAAATCTGAATAACGTTTTTGTTCATCAGGAGTAAGTACAGCTTTCAGAGTAAATGTTAAACAGAATATGAAAAAACGCTCGACATGAACATTAGTTGTAACATGGATACTATCACGTAATATGGCATCTAACAGACGAAGACTAACCGAAAATAAACTTGTTTCGGCGTAATAATTTGATCTAAACAAAAAAGATTTGATTTTGTAATTGAGATCGAATAAAATTGAATATTCTTCTCTTTTTTTTAAAACTATTTCTACTGATGAATCATACCGTGAACATTCATCTTTTATAAATGTCATAATTGGATCCATAATTTTATCAAAACAAGCTTGAAGACACTTTAGAAAAACAAAATATAATTATAACATTGGCATTGATTTTATTTCATTGAACATCTGCCTTACTTGAACTTCTAACTCACGTCGATCTTTAAGCCAAGCACCTGCAATCACTCTCCAATCAATTACAGATTTATCAAAGTAAACAACACTCTATTCAAAATATAATCAGACAAAGATTCAATTGAAATTCCAAACCAAAAACATGTAACCTTACAGAATTAGCAATAAATGCAGGTGACGCATCTGCTAATGATAATGTTTCAAACAGGAATTTAACTTGATCAAGTAAAAACAATTTATCGCCATTACGTATTTGTAATGACGACTCTTTTTCTAATATTGATGGTAATAAATCTGCCCATGTTCGACTTATTACTCCATCAAAACAAATCCAACTTGTATGGCAATTCTATCGAATAGAAATAAATTAAAATATGAATTTCATTGCTCTGTTTAAAAGAACAACAATAAGAAACGAAGTCTTACCCGATTAGCTTTACGTAACATTGCTGTAAGAACACCATCTTGCCAATCATTTGCTAGTGTATGATGACCGAGTAAAATATTTTCAGATTCAATTGCTAATGGATTGATTCTTTAGGGAAAAGAAACAAGAAGTGAATTTTTTTTGATGAACTACATTATTGAGACACTTTAGTTTTACCTATAGAGTTTATGTGTTTGTGAAGCTACTTCTTGTGCATAGTTTGATTCTTGTGATGTTGTTAAACTTCTTTGTTGTTGATTAGATGTTTGCAATTGTTGTTGTTGTTGCATTTGCGTTAATACATCAATCATCAAGATAGCTGCACTTGATTTACCACTATGCGTTGATCCACATAAAATCATATCTAAATTGAACGAAAGCAAAAACTAATTTTATTGAGAGACAAAAACAAATGAAAAACAACACACGAACTTTTTGAAACATTTGCTGCATGAACCATTTGTATACATTTTCCAACCCAAACTTTGGTTGGTACGAAATCATGATCAGATGCTTTGTCACTTATGATTTTATCGAGCATAGAACTTGTTGAATTTAATGCTGTCATTTTTGATTCATCTCGACCAACTAATATATCAAGTACAAATATACGAAATGTTTTTGCTTGCTAGAAGAAAACAAATAAATGAGTTTTGTTTTTCATGTCACCGATTAAACATTGATTAGATATAGCACCTCAGGATTTAATCGAGCACCGATAATATCAATGAATGCTTGTGCCAATAATAATTGATCTGATTTTGTACCAGCATACGAAGGTGTTTTTATCGTTAGAGAACGTTTGAAATCTAGCGAATGAAAAAATATAGTTGAATTCTATGATAAGAAAACAGAGTATCGCATGATGTCTATAGTGTTACCATCAGTTTTTTGTCCACTTGATGCCATACTTGTTGGTCTTGAACCACTCAGTTTTTTTAGATTATTTACATATTGAAGAAGATCAACGAAAGATGTTAAAGAAATAATTGATCGTTGATCAAGTGGTCTAGATAGAATTGTTATGAAATTTTCAAAGAATAAATAAAATATTGTCAATGAACAATGTCTTCTTACAAATATAATCGAATAGTTTCATAGAGAAGTGAAATTTTTTCAGCAAGAACATTCGGATTTTTAAAATTATATTCAAAACACTTTATACGTAAGACTTGATCAACTTCTGGTTTTACAAGTGAAACCAAACGAAAACGAGATCGAATTTCAGATAATAAAACTGTATAATTGCTATTATTTGAATTAAAAACACATGGATTACGTGTGGCAATTAAACCAACGGACAGTCGAATCGGAATCTAAAAGAATACATTTATGGCAACAAATGAGATCAATCACAATATTAATCAAACCTCTTTGCTTTCAGATATTATTGTTGCAGCTGTATTATTTGTTCGAAGAGCATCAGATATCAATGTTATATATTCGGCAAGTGGGGATAAAACATTAATTGTTAGAGTATGGATATTATTAAAAATGCCCCAACAACCATCCTAAAAATAAAACGAATATACAATCGGACAATTGATAATGGTTAGTTATGGAAAGAAAAAGAGGATGAACTAACTGATGCTAATCCAGTTGTAAACATACAAGCAGCTGTTGCATCAACGTGTTGTGAACATTCAAACGTAGCAATAAATCGACCGAGAAAACGGGCTAAACTCTAAACGAAACGAAGAAAGAAAGAAAGAAAGCGATTTGATATCGAAAAAAACCAAAAAGATAATTTTTCATTGTATGACGATAATATTCATACCGTAATTGTAAATTTTTTTCCTACAGCTGCATTTCCTTGTACAACAACAGGTCGTTTAAATGATATTGCAAGCCAAATACCAAGAAAACATTTTTCTGTGGTTGGTGTTATGCATAATGTTTGATGAATTCCATAGAATTCACCTCCATATGGAAATATATCATCCATAACTTGCATACGAATTGGTTCGGCATACATAGTTGATGATACTGAACTACTTTCGCTTGATTTCGTGTCGGAGATTTGAGAAGCTGTTTGTTGATAAACACGAAAACATCTTCGCCAATCGAAATCTTTCTGTGATATTTCACGACGACGTGAGCAAAGTGCATCGAAACTGTCACGTAAATATGCTGCCAACTATTCATATTGAAAGAAAACAAAGTCAATAAGATCGTGAATTCATTGAGAAAATAAATTTCTCTCTTCGAATTATGAATCTTACCGCAATAACTCCTTCTAAACGTAATCTATGTATAAGTAGAACTGGTTGTGCTGGTGTTTTCCATTGTGAACGTGATAATGCTGCTGGTATTTTTTGAATTGCTGTTCCAAAACGTTTCGAAGCTGTATTCAATCCTTTTCGATCACTTTTACATTCAATAATACCAGTTTCAACTTCACGTGTCCATGCATATAGTAATCCTACTGATGATACTTGACATGTATACTACAATCACAAGAAACAAACACAATAGTACATAGAAGTTTTTCTTTTTTCGATTGAGAACATACTTTAGAAACAAGTTCTTCATATGGTAAACCGCTATCAAGATCTCTAATACATAGGAATATGTCGGTTCGTATCGTTTCAGCAATTGATTCTTGTAAACGACTAAGCCATTGTTCGACAGATTTTTGTAATGGTATAGGACGATGTAAGACCATGCATTCACCATCATCACTCAATACTTGTATAATATCATGATGACTCGTAGCAATAAATTCGGTATGAGAACGAGAGTCACTTGTAACCGTAGCCTATTGAATGAGAACGACAAATAAATATTTCAATCTAAATATTAACTATTCTTGTACATGTAACTTACACATCGTTCTTCATCGATTCTTGTTTGTTCAGCATTCGTCGTAGATAATTTAAGTTCACGAATTCCATTGAATATTGATTGAAAATTTTGTTTCACATAATAGATCGTATCTTGTCGACTCAACAACGATATTAATGTACGATTAGTAAGAAAATACAGACGTGGAAATATTTGACGTTTTCGATCCAAATATAATGATATGGATTTATTACATATTTCTAATTCTTTTTGCATTTCTTTCAATATACCTTTCTTTGGTGGTTCACTTAAACAACATTGTAAAACATTACGAATTTCCGATGATTGCCGTTGTGTTTTTAACCATGTTTTATCAACACGTACGAATCGTTTCGATTCTAATGCTATATCTTTACCGGCTGATGGATTGTTAAATATATTCTCAGCACCAAGCCACATATCTTGAACTTCAAGCCAAAGTTCAAGTATTTCACTAATGGCTTTTAATTTCTCAGACCATGATGCAACTTCTTCACGCATCGGTTCAATGTATCGTGTTGTTAACATTTGAGCAAGTCTAAAAACAAATCAATTTTCCTTCGTATCATATGATAAGACGAAAACAATCGATTTGCCATATCACTTACGTCTCTTCGCCATCTTCTAAATGTTCAAGTAAATTTTCAACATAACGTTTTTCTAATAGAATTGAACCATAATCTTTATATGCTTCAAAATTAAGTATTTGTTCCGTCCATTCTTCTTCAATACTACGCATTTTCGTTTCTAATTCAAGTTCTTTTCGTGCTGAAAAGCAAATAGCTGATATTTCATTTTCATATTTATCTAATGATATATCTAATAGATCATTTAATTTAAATATAGTTGATTCTAATTGAAATGAACATCCTGTTATTTGCATTACTTTTAACCAATGACGACTACGAATTTCTCGTGCATTCAACATAAATAATAATGGTAATAATTGAAGATATTTTTTTAAATGACCTTCTAAATCGAAATAGGCCGTCCATATACGTTCTTGTAATTTCGATGGTAAATCACAAAATTCTGTCCAAAGTTGATTGAGTTCATTTTTACTTTGATTTAAATCAACTTCAGACCAAAGTGTGGCACGAAATGTTGTATCGAATGCAATGAATTTTTTATACAGTATATATAGTTGATCCAATAATATCAATTCCTACAGACAACAATCGATTATGACAAAACGTAATTATGAGCAAATAAAATTCAATAGATAATCAACGAGATTTTTTCAAGATATAGATTAAAGCAAGCATAGCTAAGCATGCATGTCTATTTTCTTAATTCTCACCTGTATGTATCATATAGGCCTAAAAATATGTTTAGTTCTTTATATTTTCGTTCGCATTTTTAATCTGTATTACGATATGATTTTGTTTTAGTCGTTGTTGTTTCTGATAAACTTACCTCGCCTGTTTTATCTAATTCAGGAAATTGTTTTGGTTGTAAACTAAATAGAGTTGAAATAGAATTTAATGTTTGTTTACGTCGATGCATTATTTTATATTGTCCTTGAAAATCTTTTAAACGTTTTGATGCTTCCAATGGGCCTAGACCTGGTACATTTGGTCCTTCGACATCGAATGAATTTCGAAATCGAATAACTTCAACAACAAACGATTTAACTTGTTTATCTAATTCTTGTTCTAATTGTTGTCGACGTGTTTGTAACAATTGTCGTCGTACACGATCAGCATTTAACATAAGATCGGACCATTTATCACGCAATTGTGAACATTCTTCGAGTTCACTCCGTGGAATTGGAATATGATAAACTTTATCAAGAAGTGAATAAGTTGTCTCGATTGGTAAATAAATTGAACTAGACAAAGAGAACAAAATAAAAATAAGATGACAAATGTTATTACTGTGTTTCTTTTGTTTTTTATCTGCTCAATCTTACTCAATTTTATTTTCCATTTCACCTAATTCTTCTAATAAAATTAATGCTTCATCTAACTGTTCAAGTGTCGATACATCATCATTAAATCTTGATTGTACTTGTTGTCGATAAGCAACAACTTGGTCAAGTTGAGATTTAGAAAAACTATGCAATAATTTAGCATATTGAGTTTTCCAACTAAATACAAATGTTTTCAAGGAATTCATTATTGGTACTGTTTCAATACAAACACAACCAATTTGGATTTCTGGCGGTAATAAAGTAAGTCGTCTCTCGATTTGTGCCAATCGTTCAAGTTCATTTTCTAAATATTGACGAACATCATTCGATGGTATTGCTTTCGGATCAATTGTAATTGCATAATCATCACCATTTTCATCTTGTTGATTGATTGTTCGATACTGTAATTGTGAATCATTACGCCAAAGAAAATCGAATGTTCGAATATATTCTATGGCACATCGAGATATGCGTGTAATATCTGTATCGATTGATGCGAGACGATTAATTGAAGTCGATATTTGGATATTTGATTGAATTGCTGACGTTAGACGATATATAGTTTCACTGTCGAAACAGGCAGTTTCTAGAAAATTTTATCACTCAATTCATATGTATATAATAACGATACGATCAATCAGAAGAAGAAAAAAAAACTCAGTATCGTTTTTCTATTCTATGAAGAAAATTTTCTGTGAAATACCCATTCTTTCCCGATACTTTATCTACCGTATACACTAACAATATGAGATGATTAGAACAACTAACATATAGGGTAGCCCGAAGTTCGCCAGAATGACTTTCGCCAACCGGTCTTTCGCCATTGGCGAAAGTCATGTGGACATTCGCCAATATACCTGCTGGACACCTGCCAATTGGCGAAAGTCAGGTGGACATTCACCAATATACCCCGCTGACAATCGCCAATTGGCGAAAATCATGTGGACATTCGCCAATACTGGCGAAAGTTCCTCACATTCTCAACTATTAGAGCAGATAATATTTATATATATTATGAACTCTTTCCTATTGTAATACAGTTTCTTTTATGTTCTGGCCGAGTTGCCGAACATAAATCAAATTTGATTCATAGTCTTTGTACCCGTTTTTTTTTCAACCACATCTAAATTTGTGGACTTTTTACAATGTTTAAAGCAAGAGGAAAGTGTAGTATCTGACAGAATGATTCAGGCAGGATAAGGTTCTCAGCAGCAAAATCACACGAATCAATATGTACAGTTGCTCGTAAAAGTAAACAGATCATCAAACTTCTAAATTTATTGGCTTCAAACCAAAGATCATTGGTTGAAACAATTTCGTCATTTGCTTATATTGTTGGCGGTCCTGTTGGTAGAGGTAAGAAAGGAAACAAAAATCAAGAAGAAAGTTTTCATTTAGACTTTTCAATACAATTGTGAAGCTCACGATCTGATTGCATTTAGGTTGTTATCTTCAGCCTTCTCTAGTTTTTTTTCTTTCGCTATTTTTTTTAAACAACTTGATTTATTCACTTGTCATTTTCCTTTGTTCATCTGGAGTATATCACGTGTGACTTCATTTTTTTCTTACACATTTTCATAAGAATTTCTTCAACATGATCATATCATATCCGGGCGTGTCCTTAGTGAATTTTTCGAGTAAATTATCGTGAATATTGGCGAATGTCCATCATATATTCGCCAATATTTACGAATGTCCACATGATTTTCGCCAAAATTGGCGAATGTCCACTGGACTTTCATCAATATACCCCATGGACATTCGCCAATTGGCGAAAGTCAGGTGGACAATCGCCAGTGCACCCTCAGGACTCTCGCCAATAATTGGCGAAAAGTCATACTGGCGAAGTTCGGCGACCCCAACATATAGAACCATTCATCAGCAACAAGACAAAAATCGTACTGGACGACAGTCGAGGTTTTTCTTTTTGTCACTGAACGAAACCTATGAGTCAGATGTCAAGCATGCGAACATTCTACATACTTTATGATGTATAATTCGTTCATACTCTTTTGGTGAAATTATATTTTGATCATTAAATCAAACATAGATTTTACAAATATGAAAAGATCAACAGATTATCACCTATATGAATTATATATTGTACATATACACTAGAGTATTAAGACAATATAACGAAAAAAAAACAAGATTCATAGTCAAATGTTCTGTATTTTTGTCAAAAATATTGACACTGACAATTTTTGTCGGGAACGAAATTTTTCAATTTGACTTTTACTTAGTAACAATTAATATTCTTCGTCGAGTACTTAATGTCTATGTTGAAAACAATACTACAATCTTGTTTCCTTCTAGAGCAACAGTTCAATTTTTGAGTTTCAAAATAGAAAAGAGATTAAAATTGCTTTCATTCACATAAGCTTTGATTCGCAAATAACACAGTTTAAAATAATAATCATTTTGACTAAATAGTCCAATACTTTTCAAATTGAAAGATTCATCGATATTTGTTTATTCGATTTTCGAAGGAGTTTGCTCGACATGAAAATAGAATTTGCTACGATTTGAAAATATTCAATGGTTGCTACTAAAGCTTCATCGTCAGAACATATTCTTACCACTTATTAGTTTTTCACAACTAACAATTGCATTGGCAATGTCATAGATGGATTTTTGACAAGAATTTAATTGAGGATCAATAATTATTTCTGGTATCGCATATTGCATTTTACAGCTTATTCTGTAAAAGAAAAGGAAAATCAATGTTAATTGTGTGTTAATAATAAAATTTGAAAAAAGAAACACTAATTTCATACCTAATTCGATGTGTATCAATAGTAGTCAGTTCTTCAGCTATATCCTGTCCTTCATATAAGAATCGAATTAATTTTGTTTCATCAATTAAATATTTTGTTTCCGTAATAGAAACAAGATCGACATAAGTTATCAATGTTCGTTCGATTAATTTTTGTATACAATAATTCATTTTATCATGATAATAATGCATAAATGCAATCATAGCGTCACTTGTAACAGCTGGTGTTACTGTTTTTGTTCGTCGTGTTGATGATGTCGATGAACGAGATTTCGATCCTGGTGAATTAATTTTTAACATATTTTCAACTTCTTGAAATGTTTCTTGAATATGACGTAACTTTTCACCAATTAATATGGATTGTTCATTTAAATGTAAACTCATACTTTGAAGAAATTCTTCTGGTGTCCATAGTTTTGAACGTATAAAATCAATTGAAAATAGAAGACATGACGGATGCATTAGTTCATTATCGAGTATATAATCTATATGCTTGGCTATTAATTGATTTATATTCGATATTGATGTTTCAAAACGATCGAGTGCACGATGAACTTTAGCAATAAATGCATCGATATTAAGACTTGACCATTTTAATGTATGTATGCCAGGTTCAAATGCTCGATAGACATGTGATAAATGTGTCGTAAATAGAAGATAGAATGGTGGATAGATTCGACTTTGTAAATCACGAAAACGCGTAAGAAGATCATCGAGTAAAGATTTGTAATACTTAAATGTATGTTCCTATGAAATCAAAGATAAAGACAATGAGACAAATGATTTTCGAATAAAATACAATGGTATTCGTTCTGTTGAAAAAAGTAAAATATGTCTGTTGATATTAATTCTATTCATAAGATTAGATAAAATGAGTGTATTCTATTTTATACATTTAAAGAATTATTCTTTAATGGAACAACAAGCAAATTCAAGTATCTCTTTTAATCAGTAAGAAATGTATGTATTATCTTTAGTAGATAATACATACAAAAAAAATTTAAAATATACTGAAGCATTTTCTGTATAAAAAAACAAAATAAAATATATCAATCTGTTACAAAATCTACTTTTCTATCTTCCATAGTTATCCTATCGTCAAAAAACACTTGCATTTCATACAATTAAATAATTGCAGAAAAAAACGTTGTGCTATAAATCGATTTCAACACTTGTTTCGAAATTGAATCAAGCGACGTTATTTTATCGTGCAACGACTGAAACGAGAATTTTTGGAAAACGACGAAATACATAGTTCGAGTCCAAATGGAAAGTGTTTTCTAATTGAATGCTCAAAAAGCATTCTATCAGGATTTATATTTACGTAATGAGCAATTTATTGAATGCTACAGAACACCTAAGATATAAAATGTAATCCATCTAGGTGATATCGTATGATTTTTGTAAGTAGATACGCTGATGAAGAAACGAAGAAATCTGAAACATATTCTATTACGAATACTCATCAATGACGTTCGTTTTTGACGAATTATATTTTCGTGTTATTGAAAGATGTTATTCATTATGCCAAAGGTGAAGTATTGTAACAGGTTTTTTAAATAATCAATTCATAGATGCATTGAAATTAGACTTGAAATAAAAATTCGTTTTGATTAGTCCATAACGTGTTTCACACAATGAAATATGAGCACATGTTTTTTCATAAACTTCTACAACACACACATAGAACTTAGAAACATCTGAAATGTTATACGATCTTGAGATCAATTTTCAGGGTTTTAGCTTTTTATTCAACATGCTTTTAAGTTTTCTATTGGCTAAAAGTATTCTAATTATTCTTCACGTAACAATGCTTTGTATATTGGACAAGAAACTGATCTATACTTATGTAGTACAAAAGGAGACTTCAAACTGAATTACTTAACCAAGATAGTATTACAGAAAATGATACTACTCTAAAACATTTATGAATAAGAACAAATAATCAAATCATGATAATCTACAGAAACTTTCTAATATTAACAAAACTTTCGATAGCACGTGATCCTAATAATTTCACATTATTCGTACTAGAATCTCAAGTCAATTAAGCTAAGTTAATCAATGAACTTCTATGTAAACAATGAATCATCATCAGTGAACGATTCATTACATAGATATAATTGATTCGTACTTTTAAAAGTCGAATTAGTATTGTTTTGTGTTTATTCACTGTCAAAAATTGTCATTATTCAATCATGCCCTAATGATTAGTTTAATAAATACCTTTTGCATACACACAAGTGCTGCTTTTGGAATATCTACATCAAGCCGTTTAAACCATTTAACCTCATCAAATATAGAGAATAACTCAATATTGGAATTGATTTCTATTCGTTTATTATGATTATCATCGCTTTCATCAACTAAACATAATAGATTTGCATTTAAATGATCTTTCCATGCATCAATTTTTTCTCGCCATCGTACTAATAACAATTGTTCATAGACAAGTAATGCTTTAGCTGTACGATTGTAAAGCTTAGATATGAGGGGGAAATTTCCTAATGTGACGATATGTCGATTTAATTTAAATATATCCATGGCTTGTTCAATTTTTGTTAACAATGTACGTGACCAAGCGATCGCCCCTTAACAAACAAACAAAGAAGTAGATTGTAGTTTTTGAAGACAAAAGTCAGTTATTATAAAAAATAAAATTCGTAATCATCATAGTTTACCTGGTACAGGTGGAGCATTTCGTGGTAACGGTGGATCATCTTTATGCGTTTCGAATGTTGTTCGAATATCCAATAAATCATTTTCAAAGTCTTAATATAAAAAGAAAACAATGACAAATCATTTCTATTTTTTTCACTTTGATTAAAATTTACTAAGAAATAAATTCACATAAGCATCTCGAAGAATGGCACGAAGATGATTTCGTTCACAAATAGGTTCAAAACTTGCTAATATAGTTAAACCATCATGTGTACGTTTCGTTTTTGAAAACATCACATTAACATATGCACCGATGAATCGTTCAAATTCACGTGATAGTGAAATAAATTCTTCATGAATGGAATCAAATCTCAATAGATTTAAAAAGAAACTTCAAGGTCTCAAAGAAAAAATAATATGTGTCAGATAAATATATACTTAGTCTTTTCATCTTCATTCGATAGATTATTACTTTCATTTGTTAAAATTGATTTCAGTCGTTCAACACCATTAGCAATAAATGGGCTCAACGATAAAGATTCATTGTTATTATCACAATGTCGTTCTTTGGATGATACGAAACAAAAAAAAAGGCCATGATATTTCGAAAAGCAAAGATAGATTAACATACTCATCAAGTCAAGATCAGATCTTGATACAGTTGAAATAAGATAATCATTGGATGCCATACCTGAATCACTACCTTCTTCATCAATACCTTCATCAGACGTATTTTCCACCTCATTGCGATCATCTTTTTCTTCTTCATCTTCCTCTTGTTTACGTTTTGCAGCATCTAAAATTTGAAATTCAACGTATGTAGTGAGTCTTGTTTAGCATAGTTTCAATGTTGGAAAAAAGAAACTCGTTGCTTATCATAAAATGTATTTTAGTTGTTCATCTCCAAGAAAATAATATTTCATCAACCTGTCCAAATATATTTCTCTGTTGAACTATATTAATTTAGTCAAATTTCGAAATCGTTCTTTTTTTTGTAGGGGAAAAACACATGTTTTTTCATAGAATCTTCATCGATCCAATTAATCAACAATTGATAAAATACACGTTTCATTCTCAATACTTAGCAATGAGAGAATATTGTAAAACGAAACTGTATTCGATACTTTTTGATCAAAGAATGAAACACAATTTAAATTCTGATTACTCATAGTGAAATACTTCATTCTTCACTATCTAATATGAAATGATGTTCATTAACAATTAACACTAAACTGTTTTTTGCATACGATTAGAGTAACGAAAATTGCATTTATCCGAAGAATATTTAGTGTCAATGTGTGAATAATAAATACTAGTTCAATGTACCCGCTCGGTTGATAGCAGATTCTGCTTCAGTTAAATCTGATCTTTTCGGTTTTGGAAGTCGAACAGTTGAGCTAACGAGTCTATAATAAATTTCAAAACAAAATTTATTTGAAAAAAAAAGCAATTCAGTTATTGTCTACTGTGAAAGTTGATTGAGTATGACTGCCATATCAAGTATTTGTTCAACTCGACGACAGAATTCATCGAAATGTTGAAAGATTTTTTCATCTTGCGCCATTAGAATTCCACTTGAATGTCTTATATGATACCTTGAGTGAGCTTGATCATGTACATGTGCACTCCTAATGAGAAACATGACAATAGTTTTGTTTTTGTTTCAATTTCATGAAAATAAAATCGAGAGATTAATGATTTTAGTTTTCAACTAACGTTCCGCCACTGAATGTCGATGATGATGTTGCCGAAAAAGCAGTTGCAGTTAACATTTGTGCACCACCAAGTGCGTCTCGTAAAGTACGAAACGTTTCTTTGTAAGATGCTTGTAAAAGAAGACAATTTTTTAGACGTTGAAAAGTACTTTCATCAATCGAATTCGTATCTAATGGTATTGATCCTTTTGAAACTTCACGAAAACGTTTTACATCCTAGGTTGAAATAAAAAGAACGATTGTATTAGTTTCATAGTTTGCTATTTTTTTTTCTTATTTGCAACAAACTCGTTTATCCAAGTGAAAATTTTCTTTTATATCATCAATCAGTCCACCTATTTGAATTTCATGAAAAAGTTTTGGCCAAAGTTTTGTTAAATCATCATCAATATGATGTTTACAAATTTTAACTAATTGATTAGTAACTTTGGAAAAGATTAAACCCAAATAACCATGTCTAGCATAGTATCTTGATACGGATTCGACAGTTCTCATAGCATCACATAATGCAGGTAATATATTTACAGCACAATTTTGTGGATGTGCATCTTCCGTTAAACTTTCTAAATAGCGACGAATAGATTCGAGAAATTTTGTTTTATCACGACATTCATTTTGTGCTTCGGTTATGCTAGACAAAACTTTTATATAGATCTTATTGAATAAATCATAAATGTTAAACTTACGAAACGTCAATGGCTTTCCATTTTCGAATGACTTTTGATTTTGATGTTATGAGTGCACCAATGACTGCTTTACATTCTTTCGATTTTAATTGTTCAAGTAAATTATTAATTAATCGTTGTTTACGCGTCCATCGATCGATTTCACTCAATGGACCCAACGATGGATGCATAGAACTAATTGATGAGAAAACAATGAATAAAAATTTATTCGAAGAAACAAAATCATTATCCTAAAACAGCTTACTCTTCACCGAATATATCTTGAAGAACATTTTCAATAGTTGAAATCCATGATAAGACCAATGGTTCACAATTACGAATGACAGGACTTTCAACTGTTGAACGTGCAGATTGTTTCAATTGACTTATCATATCAGGATCAACTCTTTTCAATAACTAAGCAAACAAACAGAGTCATGTATGATAGATATTTTCTGCTTTCATATAGTCATAGTTATTAGTTATCGAACTTGATTTCTAATGGAATTATGGATCATTTTGAACTTGAATTTTCTTTTTCATATGTAACAATTGTAAAGATCGATCAACTATGAAAAATTAACTTGTTCCTATTTGAACTATGAATTTTTTTGTACTGAAAAATTCTTGCGTAGTTTGATACGAATCATAATCGAAACAATATTCAACACATTAAGAATCTGAGTTATTTCTTTCATCGAGCAGATCGATTGAAGTAAAAAAGAAGATATGAAAATTCTTTAGTTCTTAAAACAATTCATTGCCAATTCTTTATGGTAACCATTTTTAGGTGTCCGTTTCTTTACGACTATGGAACTTTTTATTATAACCTTATTTCCTATTTTTGTTGTTGAAATACACGATGACTACTTCGCGAAATGGTTATATCAACGTGACACTGTGTGATATATTGAAACACTCGTACTTAAAGAACTAAAAACAAATTTTCAAATTTAAACTTAAGTTAGAGCGAAAACAAAGGCATCATTTCATTTAAATATCGAAGTCGATGGCAGTTAAACTAGAATAAAACATTTCTTTATCAGTCGAACTATTAAACAGAATGATACAAATACATCAACAATTTAATGATTAAATAGTCAATTTGAAGCTTACCGAGCAATATATGAACTTGCCAGAATAGTTTCATAAGATTTTTTTTTAATTTTCTTTTAATTCACAAGACGATAGAATAGTTGATACAACAAAAACCGACCTTCCTTTGTTTTGCCAAAAATGTTACACATGATGGACTTTTATCTATTCATTTTTGCCGAGTATATACATCGTATAAAACAATTCTGAGAATTTTCTCTTCTAATATTGTGATTATTTCCGATTTGTTTTCAAATAAAGGATAAAGTAAAAAGTCTTTCATGTACTTAACTATTCACATTCAATTTGATGCTACTTGAGAAATTTTCTAAGTTTTATTCATCTGAATAATTGACTCTGCGAGTTTTCTGAAGCAGTCTGATTGCGAACTTCACTCAATGTGCTATCAATCTGCTCGTATTAGGAAGAGTAGGCAATGATACGGCAGTTATTGTTGGAATTTCAAATTCATCATTTTTAACTTAAAGTCTGTTATTTATAGTTGATAAGTTTCTTTCAGTATTTTGGCGATGCGCATCTTTCACGAATATACTTCGGTGAAATAATTTAAACGAGCAAACATTATCCTTAAAATACTTTGTGATTTAAAACTTAATCGTTTTCGGATATAGGTGTACAACTATCGAATTGTCTTATCGGCCGTTAAACAAGATGATTGAAAAGTATGTACAATTAAAAATGACTGATCAATGTTTGTTGTCTTTTGCTGAAATAATATTAAAATGATATGTTTTTGTTTTCTCGATAAATGTAGTATCGTTTCAAGAATATAAACACAGAAACTTTAAGATCAACATATCTCTGCATATAGCATTCGTAAACGGATTTAATCCGAAGAAAATTTCATTTTCTCTTTAATGAACAACTAATTAAATATGAAATCAAAGCTGATTAGTTTCGTATCTTATAACCACGATGGAAAGAATTTTTATTATTTATTGAAAGGTTTCTATGTAAGTCAGAATTCTTCTGTCTATTTTGAAAGAAAAATATGATTTCCCACGGGGCCTAACGATTCGATTGATTTTAACTTGAAGCAATGTTTTACATCAGCATGTATTGTTTTACTTGATCTACCTCGGCTTCTTTTACGTGATTATTCTCAATGATAAGTACGTCTGCATTTAGTAAATTCCCTTGAAAAATATCGTCATTATATATGGACACTCGAAAAGTTATGCTCGTTGATATATGTCTGCCCTAAATCTAGATACTCTCTCAATAGAGTGACGACAATGCTAACACTGTTATAGAATACAATTGAATTTATACAATAACAAACAAATAAAATTCGGTCAACGATTGAGTCCGATACTATATCTCTCCGAATGTATCGGTTTTCGTGACTCATAAAATGTCATGCTCTTTGTATTTTTGAAAAATTAACTTAAACTTTTAATTCATGTGCTACTGATATTTTTTCGTATCGGTAATGTCAAGTAAACTATTGTGAAAGTTTACGCTTAACATCATTCATAATTCGAACGTATTAATATGCATAACATATTAAATTGATTTTTCACACGAAATTATCATTCAAAAACACTGGTTTTTCATGCTTACTAAATTCTTATCCTTTTGTAAAGTATGACATGTTGCACTGATGCCATCAATATTTCTCTCCATTTGTGTTGCGATAGTTGCTTTTGTAGCTGCTTGACTATGACTATCATTTGAATTAACTACTAATTCTTTCTTGAATAAAGGTAATAATGTTTGTGAATAAACTAATGATGTCATTTGTGCTGGGTGTTTTATTTCACCGCAATAAATATCCGATGCAGGTGATATCGTTGCATCTGAACTTGTATCCGAACGAATAAAATATAACAGAATAATATTATCCAACGGTTCATTAACAAGAGCATATTCATCAACAATAGTCTGACAACATACAATATCTTTCGAAATAAGACGATCACGTGTTGTATAGAAAAATAATTTGTTTGAACCTTTTGCAAATAGAAAACTATTCATTTTTTCAAGTACGTCGGGTCGACGAAAAAATGTTTCCGTAAACGATGCATCAGCAGTTGAAGTTTTATCAATGCTAAATGTCTGTTCAACTTTTGCTGCGATCCACCAGTGACGTTCATCCATATCTAAGTGAGCAAGAAAAGTGATTCTTTTTTAGAAGTCACCGATAAAAAAATTTCGAAGTTATGCCATTTGCATTCTAGTAAAAATGAATTTCTTAGCAACGTCTGTTCTTTGAAATAAATGAATGTGTGGGACATCTACAGGAATATAAATCATGTTTATTTAATTTGAAACAAAATAATTTTGTCAAAACTATATTTAAATCATATAAACTAAGAGAAAAAATAATTTTAGAAAATACTTTCGAACAAATGTTTGTTTTAAGTTTTTTTTTCTTTGCTTAGCAATTGTTATACATGTACGACATTTGTTTCTTTCTATCTGCCTATTCGTCTGTTTATTTGTTTATTGATGTAATGTGCTACGAGAGAATTATTCTTTGCTTTTTAGATTCGAACCATTGTGTTTTAATATCGTCATAAGTAAAAAAGAAAAGAATGAGTTCAGAACGGTCAATATCACCGGATCCATTACCACGATCTCATTCTCGGTCAAGTGTCGTCCTTCTGGATGATAAGGGCAGTAATGGACATAATGCTCGTCAACCACCATCGTCGGTAACACAAAAACGGCGACGAGACAATTCTAAGTAACCAAAAATAAATATGTGCTTTCTTCTATAGGAAAATAAATTAATTGATTTTTTTATTAAAGTCGTACACCTTCGCCACGTTCTGCAACATCGCGATCACGTAGTCGTAGTTCAATCGAAGGTTCAAAATCACCTGATGTTCGTAAGACTGCTAATAGCAATAACAATCATCGTTCACCATCACCAGTCCGTCAACCGAGTTCATCGTCAAAACGACGTCGTCATCGCGGTAGTGATGCTGATTCGGGCCGCCATATTTGCGCCATTTGTTCATGCGATGTCGAAGCGGCTAAACGTTTGTATGGCGTACTTGATAATTGCGATCATGTTTTGTATGTTTTTACATTGATTCATTGAATTCATTCCATGATTATTGGAAATTTTTCTTGCAGCTGTTATGAATGTGTTGTTTCATGGAAACGTTCGAAATATAGTAATGCTGAATCGGAAAGGTAACACCGTAATGTTAAAATGTGTGATGAAAGTATTCGAAAATAAAAATTCTTTTAGTTGCCCTGTTTGCAAAGTTCGTTCAGCATTTATAACACCGAGTAAACATTGGTTTGAAAATAAAGAAGATAAATATCGTATCGTTAAAAAACATAAAAATCATTTAAAGTAAGTTATTTTTGTTGTTTCTGTTTATTTGTTTTCTAAAATTATCAAGAAAGAAAAGACTATTGTGCCTTGATGAATAATATTAGGGAAAATCACTTATCTACCGACAGTTATCATCACTGTATCGTTCTTCTAGACCTGTGTTTTTATTCGTCCAATCGAGTTCTTCCTCAGATTAAGCCCATTGTTCTTAAACAGACGTATTTTACTTAATATTAATTATGACTTAAACGAGTATCGTCATTACTCTGGCTGTTTGTTAGAATTAATATCCAATTAATTTTGGCAGATCAAACAAAACATTTTATACATATATATACATTATTTTTTTACATCAAAACATTTTCAAAATGTATGTATAGATATGCTGTGTTTTCTATCATACCAGTGTGAGCCTTGAACGTTTGTATAAATCGATTGTGTTCATCTTACTCATTTTTTTCTTGGAAATAATCGACCATTACTAACTATTATGTTTTTCTTTTAATAATCTCAAGGACATTACCATGTCGATATTATCTTCGTCACGGCTTTTGCCGTTATTCGGATCGATGTTTCTATGATCATCATGAAGCAGCTAAACAATACAAACAACAAAATCAACACTCAAGAGATCGGGACCGTGGTGATCGTGAACGTGGTGGCGATCGAGATCGTGAACGCGATCGTGATCGTTCACACAATGGAAGCCGTTCCTATCATCATTCACCATCACCACCACCACCATCATCATCTTCAAGTCGCTACTCATCGTCACGCTATCGTGAACGAGCTTATTAACAACTGCGATCAATTATGTTTAGAAAGAAGAAGAAAAAAAAAACAATGCTGTCATTGTATAGTTCTTTGATCAAAATCATAGGAGAAAAAAAATGCTAAAATGCTTTCTTTCTAACAAAAAAAAAACGTCTTCTACTCTGCTTTGTTTCTGTTAAAAGTATATATATATGAATATATATCCATTAGAGATTGTCCTTTTTGCTGTTGTTAACTTTCTTCGTTTGTCTAATGTGTTTTTTTGTCCCGATAATCATTGATTATTTCGAATCTCGTCGTTCGATAGCACCTAAACTAGCCAGAAAATAGAAAAAAAAATTTCATTGATTAACTTTGTTTGTTGTTTGTCTTTAAGATAAAACAAAGAATCGTAGAAATGACCTCCAGTGATTCAGCAAAAACGTTTGCATCAGTTGCTGCCAATGCTAGCCATGCGAAAGGACCAACAGGCAATGGCCAAATGGGTAATGTTGGCTTTAAAACCCGGCAACGACCTGATGCTATTCGAAATTCGAATATTGTAGCTGCGAAAGGTAATAATAATAATGAAATTTAAAAAAAATGTCCTTAGGGAAAATCATTCTTTTGTTCTAGCCGTTGCTGATGCTGTACGCACAAGTTTAGGGCCACGTGGTATGGATAAAATGATTCAAACAGGCAATGGTGAAGTAACAATTACAAATGATGGTGCTACTATTCTTAAACAAATGTCTGTTATTCATCCTGCTGCAAAAATGGTTCGTTTTCGTTATTCGGAAAAAAAATCTATTTTTGAATATCTTTCATTTTTCAGTTAGTTGAATTATCAAGAGCTCAAGATATTGAAGCAGGTGATGGTACCACCACAGTTGTTGTTATCGCTGGTAGTCTACTTGATGCCGCTAGCCGTCTTGTAGCCAAAGGTAAATTAAACTTGTTTACGAAAGAAGAATTCTGTAAAAGAAAAATCACCTTCTACCGATTTTACAATATCTGTCTGTAAAATAATTAAACAGAAATATCTCGCCGATAGTTCTCATGGCACTAAAATTGAACCTTTTCATAAGGCATAACAATAAACATTTTCTTGTTATGTAATTTTTAATGTGAATCATTTTTCAAGTTCAAAATGCCGTCATTAATACAATATCCTGCCACTAGAGAAAATGATCTCAAGGGGTGCATCTCATTGATGTAGTTTTCTTGCACAACTGAAACTATTCTTGATGAATCCGTATGGATTGCGTATTTTTTTTCTATCGGACACATTCTAGAAAAAGTCGTTTGGATTAAAATTCTTGCAATCAGTATCTACCTCTTAGAGTGTTGTAGGTATGCAATGCCAGTTCGACGCAACTTTTTGAGTTGAATTTTTATGGGAACAGATAGCAGGACTGGCAACGTTCTACAATGTTTACTAACTAAGGAATCCGCTCAGTTGAAATATAATTTCATTTCATAAAGTAGATATAAGGTGTAGTATTCTGTTTGGAATACCATCAGATTTTGATCCCTGTCATTATTGATCTATTCCTTTTTTAAGGACCTCTATCCTAATTGACTCATAAGACTCTAAAAAACAAGAACACCGATTCACTGAAGACTCTACAATCAGTTGAGTAACTAGTTTGCTCTAACCAATTCAAATTTTAAATCAATACAAGCCGATAAAAACATGACTAATTTGTTGGACGACGAACTATTGACTAAAAGTAAAGACAATCAAAAAGAATCGTGCTTAGGATTCATTTTTCATCGGCGAACGATAAAAATGGACTATTGCTTTACTGTCTCACTGACAGGATTCTTTGCAATCTAAGTCGAGATGGCTTCTGAAAATGTTATTTTTACTTGTTGTGCTTGTATTTTTATAAATTTCTAGGCACAAACATTGTATTGTATGCGTCAATATTCGAATTACTAATACAGGCAAAATGAACGCGTGACATGCAATAGCGAAAAAGAGAAGGATTGATTGAGTCATGAGTCGAAGATAAACTATTGACTTTGTGTCAACACAAATTTCGCATACTTCTTTTCAAATAAATATCTATATCTAAATATTATCTGTAACAAAACTAGTCGAAAAAAAATTATTTCGATCAGTAAAGTTTTGATAAAGCATTTTTCCGCAATAAATTTATTTTAATAAATTTTACGTACGCTAGTGATCCAAGACATATGAGTTTTGTATATTGATAGAAAGAAGTAAAACTGATCATGAACAGATTTTATCAGAAAAATGACGACATACCTATCGTCTATTAGTTTGCTTTACCCAATAGACACTACAGCCAGTACAAATTAAATAAATTGAATTTTTTTATGACAGGTCTTCATCCAACGGCAATAGCCGAAGCATTTGAAAAAGCTGCTGAGAAAGCAACGGAAATTCTCAGAAGCATCAGTATACCAATAGAACTTAGTGACAGAGACTCATTACATCGAAGTGCAGCAACAGCATTAAATTCAAAGGTGAGACAAAAACAATGAAGAATAAATTCGATATAATTTTGAAATTTTTTTGTATAGGTTGTATCTCAACATACTCATCTTTTGGCTCCTATCGCTGTTCAAGCTGTACTTAAAGTTATTGATCCAGCTGTTGATACAAACGTTGATCTACGTGATATTCGTATTGTGAAAAAACTTGGGTAAAAATGAATTCATGAAACGAATAAATTCTAGATTTATTTTTCTTCTATTGTTCTCTTTTCTGTCCAGTGGTACAATTGAAGATACTGAACTTGTCGACGGGCTTGTACTTGATCAAAAGACCATTGGTTTCGGCGCTCCAACACGTATCGAAAAAGCTAAAATAGCTTTGATTCAATTTTGTATTTCACCACCGAAAACTGATGTATGAATTCATCGATATTTTTCTTGTGTTTTTTATTTATTTATTAAACTAAATGCATGTTTTTCCTTGACTGTATTTAGATGGAAAATACAGTTATTATAAGTGATCATGCACAAATGGATCGTGTCATTAAGGAAGAACGTCAATATATATTAAATATAATAAAACAAATTAAAAAGACTAGCTGCAACGTGTTACTGATACAAAAATCGATCTTACGTGATGCTATCAGTGATTTAGCTATACATTATTTAGCTAAAATGAAAATATTAATTGTTAAAGATGTTGAAAGAGAGGATGTACCATTCATCGCTAAAGTATGTTTTCTTTTTCTAATTACGTTTAATATTCATCTAGAGAAAATCTACAACATCTATTCTACTATTCTATTTTCAGACACTTGGCTGTAAGCCTATTGCAAGTTTAGATCATTTTCAACAAGATATGTTGGGAACAGCAGAGCTTGTCGAAGAAATTTCAGCTGGTTCTGACAAAATTGTCAAGGTATTTATATGAAAGAAAATGATTGATTATCGTTTTGACAGATTTCATATTAGATTTTTCAATTGAGATTTATTTTGATACTGTCAAAAATCTTATATTCAAGCTAGAAAATAAGGCTTATTTACTTGTCTGACGAAGACTATTGTATTCCCGGGATATGCCCTTTTCTTTTCATGTCATATACAAAGATACTTGATTATATCCCTTCAATGCCATATCTGATTATGTCCCACGGTTTGTTCGAGCAAAATTAATTGTTAAAATCAAGAGTAGGATGTACATGTAAAGCAACCAGTGAAAAATGATTTGAATCAAAATGAATACGATAATGAAAATGAGAACAACTACTTTATTTGTAGTTCGGGTTTTTGTTTAATCAAAATATTAATTTTATAAAGATTTTTCTCAAAGATGCTGAGAGCAAACGGATATGCAATAAATGCTATGTGAAGAGTTAGAAATCAGTTTTAATTAGGCATGCAACGAACCCGAACTTTTGTATACGGTTCGGTCACCGAACCCTATACAAAAGTTCGGGTTCGTTGCATGCCTAGTTTTAATTTATTAATAGAGAATTTTTTCAAAATTTTCCACTACGAATTAAAATCTCTGTTTAAACTCTTTTTAGGTACTTAGAGAGTGAGTACACTATAGATTCGGTCAATGTGATCGTCCAGCCGTTTATACGATAACACCTGAAAGGCTAATCCGATTGTCATGAAATTTTGTACTCAGCATTATCTCATCAATATGTCGGCTGAGTCCGAAGATGAGAATAACTTGTCAAGGATTTATTGAGATATATGATTATTTTCTATGCAAACATTGACCTATTCCAATTTTCGAAAATGAAAATCTTTGTCATAGTCAGAATGAAAACTCAACCATCTTATACCATTCAATAGAGAATTTCATGGACTACAAAATGATGCTAAATTGTTCGCGTTAATATGCCGTGTTTGAAATTTCCTCAGTACCTCAGTACCCAAAAACTATGGAAAACTGATGTATAGTGACACTGCTAGTCGATTATTTTAGACATTTTGATCAAAATCAATCTGCCATCAACTTCACTTTTTGAGGTGCACATAACACTCAGATTTGGATCCGAGGCTTCTACATTTTTTTCTTTTGCTCTTGACATGCGAAGTCCTCAAGGATTCCCCATAACGCATGAGTTTCTTGTCACAGATGCGTGCTTGACTGATTGCGTGAGTTTATGTACATTTCAGGTAGTTCATGCGCTGAACGCATTAGTATTCTTGAAATACCACAACTTAGTAATATGATCCTAGAAAATCTGTTCATGATGAAAGAATACTCTTCATCATGTAGGCGGCCTGAGACTAATAACTTCCGTCGAATTCTCTTTAACCATGCATATTGAGGCGTATCTTGTTTAAATTGTTAAATTTGATCACATTTATATAACAAATATCAAAGTTAAGACGTCTTTCTTTGAGCATTTGTGCTCATCAATATGCCATTTTTGTTTATATTTTAAGCGGAAGTGTTGCTCTGGAGTCGTTTGAGTTTTCTAAGTTGAGCAGGAACATCAAAGATTTCACAATTGACTTGTCGCTCCGAAAAATTTACCAACATATTTTAATCACCACAATATTTTAAGCTCTCCATTTCATTGTGTTTTCTGAACAAGTACCTTTTCGATATTATCTAATGAATCGAGTCATTTGTTTCTTATTATCTCGTTTGTGCTCTATTCTTCATGATTATTTTTTGTAACAGAATCAATAGGGATATCATCGTGATAATAATCGACACTAAGATTGTTGATTTATACAGAGAAGCAGTTATTTGAACTGTTGTTCATGATGAAAGAGGAATTATTCTTATATACTATAATGTTTGGTTCACTCCTATAAAAATTTTTTCGAATATTTGAATTTTCATCACTTAGAAAATCAAATTAAATAATTGCCAGAATAAACTCACTGTATGTGGTGACTGCGAGTGAAAAATTGGCTATCGATTTTGATCTGTGGAACGCGGACGATGTATGAGTCTATTATCGTTTCCATTGTTTCCGTAGAAATCAATTATGACCTTTTTACTTTTATTCGTGCTTCTTACGCACTTCTGCCATTGAAACAGTTGAGCACTAATAACATCTACGTCAAAAAAACGTCTCAGATATTAGAATAGAAAAGATAAGTAACATCCAAGCTTATTACGCGCGCATATTCAAGAACTCGGGCGGAGTTGTAAGATGTTTAAGCGATGAAATAAGAAAAGTCCAACGCTCGAGTTTAATGCGAGATCTCAAGTCTTGCCTCAAGATTAGTCCATGGGACATAATGTCATTGCTCAAAAGAATCAAATATTTCATGTGCATACCACAAGATACTTGACTAGGGACTACGATTTATAGTATTTGTTGTAGAAACTTGGTTGTTTTCTATCATAGAATACTCGTTTCCAATATTTTATTGTTTAACAGGTACAAGTAGTACTAAGAAACCTAGGAAAGATTTCCAGTGTGTTTTCTTTAATTATAGAAAGCATAATTCTTTTGGCATACTTGATAACTCATGTTGCATAACAGGTATTTCATGAAAGAGAAAAAGTTATTAATGATTGGTATCTGCTAGCATATTTATTCTGCATTTTGATATATGACTTGCTGAAATGAAAAATCTTTCTATTTTTTCATGAAACATTTTGTAGACTATTAATATAAATAATAGAATCTATCATATTCGTCGTTCGTATGGGCACTTCTTTCATAATAGAATAATAAATTTGTATAATCATAATTTTTTGTTTTTCTATGACAATAAAGAACAATGTTCAAAACGTATCTAAGTTCACGTGACTCATGGTGATTAATTGGGTATAACCTTTTTCTGTGTCTGATAATCAAAGTTCTTTTATGACATTAATGTGGCATAAATGTTTCCATAAAGTAATATCGACACTAAAAAAAATTCTGACATGAAAAATAGATCTTGATGTCGGTTAAAAGCACTTTGAATTGTAATTATTCATTGTCTTTATAACATAGATGAAAGGGCATAACTGAAATTAGAGTCATAAACTGATCACCAACTTTTGTATAATTTCATTAATTTATGAGTATTTTCATTTCTCAGTAGAATAAAAGTAATAGTAGTCACGTGAACGATTGAGACGTTCATTTTTAGTAAATGTTCACTCCTTGAGACATTAATAATAATTGTATTTATTCAACTAGATCACTGGCGTCGCTCATCCAGGTCATACAGTGTCAATTTTGATGCGCGGTTCGAACAAATTAGTACTCGAAGAAGCTGATCGATCAATTCATGATGCACTTTGTGTTATTCGATGTCTTGTTAAAGAACGGTTCGTAGTATGAAGATAGAATTAAAAAACTAGGTATCTATCTATATTTTATCTGTAGGGCATTGATTGCTGGTGGAGCTGCACCTGAAATTGAATTAGCTGTTCGTTTAGCTGAATACGCGCAAAGTCTATCGGGTGTTGATCAATACTGTATACGGGCTTATGCTGAAGCACTCGAAGTTATACCGTATACATTAGCTGAAAATGCTGGTTTAAATCCAATCGCAACTGTAACGGAATTACGAAATCGACATGCTCAAAATGATACAAACGCTGGTATCAATGTTCGAAAGGTATTCGATTAGATTTTAATTTTTTTTTTATTTAAAAAATTCTACAATAATATCTTCATCATAATAGGGTCTTATTTCAAATATTCTCGAAGAAAATGTCGTTCAACCATTACTTGTTTCGGTTAGTGCTATTCGTTTAGCTACAGAAACTGTTCGATCAATTTTAAAAATTGATGATATTGTAAGTCAATGAAGTCTAATCGCTGTCATTTCATTGATCTATCTTTTATTTAATTTCATTTAGATTGAAACGATGTAATCGAAATGAAGAACAAAATAAAAAATAATAATAAGAAGACATCGATTCTCAACATAAGTTTTTGCATGTGTGGTTTGTTCCGTAGGAAATGTTTTTTTCTTTTCTCTCTCTCTCTTTCTATCTTTCTCTTTGTTGTTGTTTGTTGTTATACTACTACTACTATTACTTATTGTTGTTATTGCCATTATAGCTTCTTTTCTTTTCCTTCGTTTTTTTAATACCCGTGCTTACAAAAACAAAACATCAAGCGAAAACAAGACGAATGATTGCGATATGAACAAGACCAGTTTTTTTTTACAAATAAACTTTTGCACCGCATAATCTTTTTGATTTCATTATTTTAATTCAATCAATATTCGAATTAATCTTTTAGCAACCAACTTTTTTCGATGTGTATTAATCATTCTTCTCTATGACGAATCATAGGTTATGTCGTGTTTGTTGAATGATTAAAAAAAGAGCATTCAAGTACTTTTTTATAATAAGAAATCATTGGAGAAGTGTTGAACATAAAAATAGTAGACTAATTGGTGGATGATTAAGTGCAGCAATATTTAACATGCATGTTGAAGTAGTTATTTTCGTTCAGTTTTATTTTCACTTGACGAATCATGTAATGAATTTACAGATAGAAAAAATGAAAATACATTGTGACATTGATGTGCTATTAGTCTCACTTCCGTTCTTACTGAGCCAAATAGCAAAACAACTAATAAATTAATAAGAATTTTCTTTTGACTATACAATTTTACAATGACTATAAATGATAAAGCAAAGATAGAAACAGAAAAGATTGTTATGTTCGTAGTTGCTTTCGACAGTAGATCTGTCGAAAAATTAACTGTGTGCAAATAATTTGATTAAATTCATTGGTACCCATCGATATCGATTGCTAAAAGTAGAGAGACTGTTAAAATTACTCATAGTTCAAAGGTTACTCGGTAAACGATTGATTTAATCACCACAATAAACACCACCATCATCGATGATATGTGCTGGCTGATGAATAGGATCTGTTGTCACTTTAGCGTTAAGTTTTCTTGTCGGAGGACAGTACTGTTCATTGCATGAAGTTTTCTGTAGATATCTTGATGATTTACGAGAATTGAATGAACTTATTATATTATTTTGACTATGTCTAATAAGTCGCGACGATGTCGATACATTAGAAGAGCGATGTTGATCATTTGAATGATGAAAACAAAATGAAAATGCTCGATATTCTGACGGTATATCATCTATAGCAACACTATGTTTAACTTTTTTCATGGCAAAATCACGTTGTGCTCTGAATAGATAAGATTTTCGTTGAGTGTTTTTTGACTTACGATCTGATGAGGATTGAATATTATCATCTGTTTTATTATGTAGATGACCTGCTCCCTGTGCGTGAAAACAATTGAGAACAAGTAAGTATTCTTCACGAAATGAATCCGATAAAAATACATATAAAACTGGATTGAGACAATTATTAGCATAGCCAATTATTGTTGTTAGATGAGTTAATTCTTTGAGAAAACGCATATGTTTATTGGTAGGCAATATAGAAATATTTAAACGTAATGATTGAATCAAAGGATCAATCGTAATAAATATTTGTAAAAACCAATATGGTACCCAACAAATAAAATATGCAGTTATAACAGCCAGTACAACACGTGTTACTTTCCGATGTGAACGTTCTTTTAATTCAGATCGATGTTTGCGACGTATACGATGCAGGCGTATCAGAACAAGAACGTAGAATGTTGTTATCATTGAGACAGGAAAAAGGAAGCCGAGCAGAAATGCATAATAGGTAAATACAATTTCCGGAGGGATTGTGAATATAATCGCTGGAAAATCGATGACACATCTATTGAGAAACGAATTCTATAAATATGTATTTCGAGGAAAGACGAATTCTACTCTTGAAAATACTTGACTATCGACTATTTCGAAATGTTAAAATTTTTTTAGACTATGAATTGAATAAGAAAAACAAACTTTCGACAATGGTCAAAAGTCAATTGCTGAAGTCATTACAGTGAAATTCATGTTATCCAATATTTTATCAGAATTCTTGTCTTAAACAACTGTACATATTTACAACGAGCTTCTCTTGAAATAATGTCATCGTTTAATAAAGACTTTTTATAAATCGAATATTATGTGTTATCAAACTAACATTATTATATATTAAGCTTATATTTATTATTAAAGAGAAAGCAATAAGCTATTCAAAACAATTTGATTTGTAATATACGTATGCGTCTCATTTGAAACTATAATTTAAAATAAGTCAATTCATGTTAAACGTCGCCAATTTAAGCATGGTAATTTTAAATCCCTAGACTAAGGCAGCTCAGTTATCTACGACTAGAATTACTGATTGCTGCAGACTGTATGATTTTTCTCTGCGTAATAACAGTTATTCATAGATGCTCCCTTTTCTATTATAGTTTAATCATAACTTCAAAGTATCTAGTTCAAGTATGTTTGTTAACTTATCATGGTTCTAAAAAGATACTCTGAGACTATTATTAATTGATGAGTAAACATCTAGTTCAAATATTCTTCAAAATATATTCTTACGTTAATATCGAATATAAAGAAACTTTAGATTCTAAGGTCATGGTGTGTCACATGTTATTAAGATAAGCATGAAGATAGTTTATTCTCAATAAAATGCAGTCGTGATACTATCAATAAATCTTTCAAATGGCAAAATAACTATTTTTTCACCTTGATTGCCAGACAACGACTATAGGGATTATAATTAGATTCCATGATCAGAATTAAATGTAAATCAAAGATGTTAACAACATCAATTTGAACAAGGTTTTCTATGAACAAACCTCAAAATATGCCCTTAACAAGTACGAAGAAGTCATAATGACATAGTTCTTCAATTTTCCTAATTTAATAAGTAATTCAAGTATGTTTTTTTTCTCATACTCATTCATAACAAGAATCCCAAAAGTATCAATTTCTTGTCAATGCTGTGAATTTTTACAGAAAGAAAATTGTCATTTTCTTTCTGTGAATCTTGAAAACAAATAGCCAGGTATCCGTAGTGAGAAGTTGTAATTTTGTTTTCGTAAGAACTTAAGATGTATTCACCGGAAAATGATGGCCCATTGACAAAGAGAATGAGTTTATTCGGGCGTTCTTTCATCATCTCTAATTTAAAGTGGAACTTTTCAAGTAAGCGTCTTAAAAATATGGAATTCGTTATACGCCATGAGGATGACAAAAAAATTGAGTACTGAGTGCACTGAAACACAGATCATTGAAATGAACTTTGATGCTAAATATGAAGAGTCTTTTTTTAACCAGGAGTTTTTTTGAAGATAATTAGAAAAATGTAATTCCATTTTTTTGTTTTTTAAGTCAACGTGGAGAAAAAGATAAGATTTTACATGAACCCCACATTACAGTAGAAATGAAACAATGACTAACAATGAAATTCTGTAGCTTGTACCAAGATAAGTAATCTAAAACACAATAATCTCATTGTACGCAGGAGTATAAAGTATTATATAGACTTGGAAAGAAAACCTTCTGTGTGGTTTTTTAGACTGTTTCCATGCTACTGTCTTACAAAAAACTTCTGTGAAGGAATTTTATCCTTATATGTACATGTTAAATTGTAAGAAAAGGAAATCAGAAATTTAGAACATTTCTGCGCCGATGAGCGTTTTAAAATGAGAAAGTAACAAAATTCAGATTCTTAGTTTTAGTTCTTTGTTCGTGACAGTATAAAAAGAGTGTTCGTGGAAAATTACTAATATACCATGCGTCAAAAACGCACAAGAAGTATTAATTCGAATGTCAAACTTCTGATGTCTGACTTTAATTATTTTTATTCATAGCTCCTATACTTTTATGCATTGATCTTCTGCTCTCTAATTAAAGATAAAATTAAACTAGTGCCACAACGATCAGTGATGGATCTAGTTTTGAACTCCTTTTTTTTTCTTCTTCATATTAATAATATTCAATTTACAGGAACACTATAGCCATGATTACTCTAGATCTGTATCTTAGACGAAGTTGAATAATTTATAATTTACTCATCGTCTAGTGAAAACTCTTGTGACAGAGCTTATATTCACTCATAAATATTTTGACAATCCCTATATCCTGATATGTTGGCATATAAAAAGTGCTGCCGATGGGTTGAGAACAATAGTAAAAACTACGAACTCTTTGACAACTGCTACTAATTCTAGTCTGGAACAATTATTATTCTTCTCTAATGATTTAAAACGATGCTTTTAGATGATGTATTTTATAAGGAACAAGTCATGCACAACACTCGTTTATTGGAATGCATTCATCATGTAATGGATGTGAAAATAAATATGTTTATTGGGAAAATATGAATCGAGCAAACTATATCAATAATATTTGCTTGTCGAATAATAGTTGACAATACTCTCTCGTGTGTATGGAATTTTACTTGCACTTATTTCACTACAACTCTAGTTGATAGGAGTGAATGAAAGTTATGAATAGTCTAGTTTGAGACTAATTAAGTTACTTCAATAGGGTTAATGTGTGGTGAAATAAGGAAAAAAATGTCAATCAAGAGTAAAAGAAAAAAAAATTTTTATTCTCTTACTTCTGCACTTGATATCCATACCAAACAATATATCGTTCGGATGTGACAGTTGCAAATACCCATGTTGGACAAAGGAAAAGAACCGAAATAAGCCAACATCCTTCAATTGAGATAATATAGAAAATAAAAAGAAAATTTTCGCTTTCATTTCTCTTTTATACAAACCCCCTATGATCAAGACACATTTTGTTCTGGTACGAAATTCGATAGCTTGAATAGGGCGGCATACAGCAAGGTATCGATCAAATGATAAAGCTGCCAACAGCAATGAACTTACGTATTGATTGATATGAATAAAATTGTAATACATTTTACATAAAACTTGTCCAAAGATCCATCCATTGGCAAGTATGGTAACAATAAGAAATGGTATACTTAATAGAAGAAGAAAATCAGCAACAGCTATATTGAGTAGATAAGTATTGGTCACGGTACGTAGACGATATGAACGAAGAATACTAATAAATACCAGACCATTACCGAATGTTCCAATCAAGAACAGTATTGCATAAAACGGAACAAAATAATATGTTATTGGATATTTTCTTAATAACGATAAGAATGAAGGGATTGTTGCATTGTTGATTAAATCGAGTTCATTGTCAACCATGTTATACTTGTTTAATCTCGATATTATGAAGAATAATTTATTATGAGCATTAACATACGTAAAGTGTACAATTTGAATGACAACTGAAGACGATAAAAAAAAAGGAAAAAAATCTAGAAGAGCAGAATGAGAGAAATTATTGTTATTCTCTTGCTATTTTGTCAGGAGCAAATGGGAGTGTTACTGAAGAGAATCTCTGGTACGTAAGAAAAAGAGAAGAGAAAAAGGAAGCGCAGTAGTTATTATCGTCATTTCTGAGATCCTTTGCATTTGTTACGAATACTCAACGGGTTGTTCTTACTGTCAAGTCAAAGAATTTTTCAGTTCATTCTTGCTTGACTGACGATCATAGATAAATATTCTTGTCTTTTTAGAATTAAACCCATCATTAGTTGCACACTATCTCTTCCGTTGACACTCAACTTCTTCACTAAAACGAGACAAGTAGAAGAAGAGAATATACTAGTTGTTTATTCTGCAGTCTACACACATATTCTCGTACATCAAGAATTTCAATCGGAGTTTTGATGATAATTGCATTAAAGAGAATTGATCATTTTAATTCTTGCGGAAAGCAATGCTTTTAACCAGTTCATTCATAAATTGAGTTGCTTTTGTTCGATGAAATTGTCTTTTAATTTCCAGGAAGAAAAATTCAATATGTCTATATAGATTCTCATTATGTACGTTGCAAAAAAACTGAATCCTTCACTAGTGTGACCGGTTATCATATGAGGAAAAGAACAAGTTAGATCAATTTTTATTTTATCTATATTTCTCTAGATTAAAAAGAAAACAGTATTTATTCTCAAACAGAAAATTTTTTTCTTCTATAAAAGGAACAGTCGTATTTAAAATATATAAATGAGCATCGCATCCATTGGTATATAAGGCTTCTCTTCTTATGTTTCTCATAAAAATACAAAGATATTTTATTCTTGAGCTATCACCGGAGAATATATATCTCAGAAGATTTTCTACATATTTGTTAGTGTAAAAATCATATGGATTTGTTGATCCTATTAAATATGCAGTCGAAAAAGTGGTTCTAATTCAATTATATCATGTTTACTTCGAAGATACATGAGTGCATTTTTTTTCTATGAATTCGATGATCATTTCACAATCTTATATGTAGCTCTATTAATTATGCAGGGAATTTTCAATTAAAGAAAACAGCGTGAATAGATGAACTTCTGTTAACATTCTTAACAAAAATGAAACAAACATGAAATGTTACTGATAGCTCATTACAGAAGACTTTTCTAATGCATTTCAATAGTTCTATTCTTTGATGCATTGTATACGTCAATCGTTCTAAATATTATACTAGTAACAATTACAGTACTTAATAATGGTCTATGGGCCAAACATAGTTTGCTATTCACAATGATTTTCTTGTTTTCTGTTTCTTTCGTTTGTACATAATTGCATAAATAATGGAGTTAGCTATAAACATAAGTATAAATTTGTTTTTATTTGGATTGTATGACCCTTTCGTTACTATTGATTCGAAGATAGCATGGCTTAATGATATTCTAAGGACAAAACTAATAATCCACCGAAGAAAAAACAACGACCTACCTCGTTTAGCATGTTCCCATTATAAAATGCATGTGTCCCCTAAGGTGTCTTTTTCGAAGGCAAAATATGCCTGAAACTAGTGCCAATTAAAATTTGTCGTGGTTGATTGTTTCAACCATCCGCCGAGATGAATTTTAGTAATGTAATTATCTCATACGAACGACATTATACTTATGATAGGCTCGCTTTTGTTTGATGAGAACAACTATAATTTAAAGTATTGTCGTACTCGAACGGGGTAATATGATAGAGAAAACAGAATATGGACGACTAATAATCCCTTGTCCATCGTCTTGGTTATCTATATGCAGCAAAGGTTTATTATACGAAAACGAAATAGAACAGAATACATTTAGCTCTATAATGATTATAAAAGCCTAAGGATATATTTATTATTTTTTTATTTATCGAATAATTGAATTCTGCGAATATCAAAATGACTGTATAAAATTTAAATAAACATAGTAAGTGTGTGAAAGTCTAATATATATATATATACTTATACTTTATGTTAATTCTATAATTCAAATAATGATATCCAAATGAATCTGAAAAATAATGACAATAAAATAACAATGATAGAAGAAATGCATAGAACTGATTGGGGAAAAGAAGTTGTTTTTTTATTCATGAAAAATAACCAGCTTCTGTAATAGTCTTATAGTATTTCATTCTCTTATTTGCATTCTCTTATTTGATTTGAGAGTCAATATGATCTGTTATGGTGTTTAAATGAGTATAATCTATACAATTAATGGTATGCAATAAGTTAAATAGTTAATTATCGACAAGATTTTCAAAAAACTCGCCTGTAATAATATTTCGAAATCTCTTCAAAGTAGACTTATTAAGAATAGTGGCCAAATTACCCACACTCACATTATTTCTATCGAAATCGAAAGAAAGTACGAGATTACTTGACATGTTTACATTTAAAGACAAACAAAAATAATGAGAATTCTTTTCGTATGACAAAGAACCCACAGGAAAACGCACTAGGATGATACAAATATGATGATGATGACGTGATTTATTTTATCTGACTTTCTCAATTCTACACTTGATGGATCCAAGGAATTCAGATGGTTTTGTCAGAAAAACAACAATAGGAGAAGTTTTGAAAGAAACTCTTTTCAAAGAACAAGTGAAAGAAAAACTAATAAAGATGACATCGCTTTTTATTGGAAACACAGCGAGTAATGTCTGATGTCAACGATGAATCGAACAGCATACCCTATATTCAGATTCTATCGGTACTGTCAAGAACAGAGATTTAATTGTTGAAAAGAAACGCAATTATATACATCATCAAAGGATATAGAAATACAATCAACGCCAGTCAAAATTGACATACTGGGTATTGTCATAGTTCACATAAGTGAATAGTTAATTTATTTTTCAAGACATTCAATGAACATCGACACAATAGTGTGTGCTTTTCCAGAAAAATAGAACACAGTATTTCAGGATGTATGCAGTTTGAGTAATGAATAACCTACTCAAAACATTTTTTCTTTCGGTCGGTACTAGAACTCTTACCACTATTTATTTCTCTAATCTGATGAATATTAGCTCGATAATTTATGAAGATACTGAAACCTAATGAAAGAAACCATTCAATATTGGTTTTATTATTGTGTAGACGCTTATTTTTGTCATCTTAGACATACGCCAAAATTGACTGTTTCCGGGAAAAACTTTCATCGGATGCCTGGTCGACTGCAACAAAACTCTGATGTTATGTTGCACTATTTTTTTGGGAAGAAAACGTTCTTCCTTAACGTCAATAGTAGGAAATCTTGGTAATTACGCTGGAGGAAAATGAAAATTTTCTATTAAAAAACATAATATCAGCTAATCGTACTGTTCTGTCAAAAAGAATAACCATCGTTTTGTTTGTTTACAGAGAGTCACACGCAAAGAATGTTTTACAAATGAAACACAAATTATAAAGAAATCATTTCGTTCCATATAATTAATATTGACAACGAAAACATTTATTTACACATTCTAGTCTATGAATTTTCATCTTTGATACGATTTTTATTGAAATTTGCTCTATCAAAAGAAAGAATGTGTCAACTTTGTTAGACTCTAAAAAATATGCTCGCTTTCAAAGCGTGATAATGAAATGTACTCAGTTGCCTTAATTATTTTCATTGAATACAATTAGCTGCATAGAATCATCGTGCCATGAGTTTAGTATAACTTGAAACTTTTATTGTATAAAGGAGAATGAATTTGTATTAATAATTATTCACCTTGTGAACTGAGAAAAATGATAACTCATTGATATTACTGATGAGCTATACGAGTACCTCGTATACATTGTTCGATATGAAATAAAGGAGTTTATTAAAGAAATATGAGACAATGATATTTAAAAACAAAGCAGATAGAAAAGAAAAATAGTTATTCATTGTTAAGTAGTCTTTTGGCATTGTAGATTCGAGTGTTTAAATCACTAATGACTTGATCATTTTTTATTTGTTCATTAAGTATGATTAACTCTTCTGTTTTTTCATAATTCTCTATGGCTTTCTTATAATCACCGAGATGAAAATAACTTTGTCCAATAGCATCATACAAAGGAGCAAGATCAGAATGCAGTGCTGGTAAATAACTTAAACTAACATCAAGTGCTTGTTGATACTGTTCTAATGCTTTTTCATAAGCACTCGTTTTCATATAATTAGCACCTAGACCGCTGTGTACACGAACAAGACGCCGTGGATGACTACGAACTGAAGCATCGTTTAACATTCCAATAAAGAATCTTTCGGCATGTACGTATTCACCCATGTCGATAAATAATTGTCCCAAAGATGAAAGTGGATTAGCATGCATTTCATTGCTTCTCATTGGTGCTGCAATGTTAAGTAATTGATGATCATCATCAGGAATCAAAGTTAATTTAACAGTCCATTGGTTCATGTTCGAATGTTCCATAGATTCTTGAATAGAATCAATACGGAAGACAGTATGTACACTGAATAAAATTCCATTCTTTTCAATTTGTTCATCAGCATACACTTTATCGAGTGGAGCAAAAGGACTTCTTTCACTACGCATGGCTGAAATGATATGTATTTCAAACAGAACACCGATTCTATTAGGAAAACTGCCAAGACGACGACGAATAAAATTAATACTTATATTTGAATCAACATATGCCGTAAAATAGTTGGCAAATGAGAGAAGACCACCAGCATTGGTTTTTATCATTTTAGTAAATTTATCATTCGACATTGTTTTACCACGATAGATAATCAATGTATTGTCTGGTACGAAGGCATAATTTTCTTGAAAAATAGTAAGTTGCGTATGTGCATGTTTAAGAAAAAAACCTAATTTATAGAGAATATCAATCTCGAACGTACGTTGCATGCGTTGTATAATACGAGAAACAAAACATTGTCGTGTCAACCACCAAAGTGCTCTTTGTGGTCGATAGTTCTTTTCAAAATCATCAATTACAGTACACTGTTCACAATTATCGGCATAATGTAGTCGACAAAAATTAAGAAATTCAGTTTTGGCATTGTTCTCAAATTTAAATCGATACAGCATTTCTCTCATGAATTGTGAATAAAGAAATGCTGCTTGTTGTTTGCTCGCATCACTAAGTATAGTGTTATCCTGGGATAATGGGGCTGAACCACTGATAATAAAAAGATCCAGTCCACACAACTCGACGTCTATCTGGAGTTGTTGACAAAGACTATCCATACTATGAAAAACATCCGATGACGTATTATCATCAATAGGTTCATCGTTTTCGCTTCGATGAAAAATGTAAATTTGTTCGATGTGAGATAAGTTTTCAATTGATTCAAGAAATATTTCTCTAGTTGGTAGAATGAGAAATATTCGTTCAATTCGAATGTTTTCTATGTAGGCAGTACATGCAACAGGATCGTTGAATATTTTGACGGTTGCAACAATGCGACGTAATTTTAGTTTTTCAAGTTCAATGTCGATGAAAGGATTATTGAGAAACCAAATTATAATGTAATTTTCTACAATACGATCATCTTGCTCATTAGGTAATGAAAATGATTGAGTCGATTTTGGATGAGTTTCTGGTTCAATAAAATTGGTAGGTATAATTTCAATTTTTGATTTAGAACATCCCATTCCAGAATGGTATACCTTTTAAATATATATGTATAGATTTGTAAATATTATGAACTCAAATTCTTCTACTCCCACTTCTTGTCAATGACAATAATTCTTTTTTTAGAAATACACGATTCAATCGAAATCATGCTTTTTCTTCGGAAAATACTTGAGTTAGAGTTTGTGCACAGATTAGAATACCAAGTAGTTTCATTGAAAATAGATTGAAAATAAAACACAATTTATTAAAGTAAATTGTTTCTCATACTAATTAGTATAAGACGATAAAATTTCTCTTGCTAATTATAGAGAATTAATCTTAATAATATCTATTTTAAAATATATTGTTCATTATCCTTCTACTTAATGCTTCATATTTGCACCAAAAAAGCTATTCATAAATTCTTTTGAAATGTAGTTTACATAATGTCTTGCAATCGTACATGAATGTTTGCTGTGTTCTATGTGACGTACTAGAATGACTAATTTTAGTTGTTTCATGTCAACACTTATATTAGATTGTGTTTCGCATAATCAATTCATACACATGCGCTTGACTCGACAGAACTATTTTTATTGAAACCTAATCTATTTGTTTCATTCTGCATTTGATCTTCATTTGTCTACAGCACAATTCATATGATTAAATTTGTTGAATATTAATATGACTTACGCAACGTTTTTTTTTTATCAAGATGAAGAAGAATATTTAATAATTAATATTGCTTGATTAGAGGGAAAAGACGGCAAGCATTTTTAAACCTAAATGTAACGTAAAACTTTATTTCGAGAGACCACTCATTAAAGTAAAAATTGACTACGAACTCAACAAAACTAAACTGTTGAATTTATTTTTAATGCATGAAAAAGAAAAGATTGTTAAAAAGAAAAAAAAATGCATCGATTCAATAGCATTAATTAATAATGAAAACTTAAGGAACTAAAATATTAAACTATTTTGCACTTATTCTTAAGTAAGCTACGTGTGTAGTTTTTTTACGCTTTCATATTCGATGAAACACATAAAAAACTTGTCATCATCGAAGTATAAAATCGATTTGAAGATATTTAACTACCGATCCGAGCATGCGTTATATCCTATGAATATCAAGATTCTCTACTCAGTTTATAGATATAAATAATTCAATAAATTCTTCAGGCATGCGTTGATAATTTTCATTAGTTTGTCTTTTTTTAAAAATCTTATTATTATGTTTGATTACGGATGCGTAGTTAACAAGTATACTTTCTGATTAGTATAAAAAACAAGCAACATATGTCTACGTTCAGCTATAATTCTATTCATTGTTTATTTCACATGAACCTGACAATGATTGTCAAAACCAAGGGGGAACAAACTGATTTCTAATGGAGAAATCACACAGAAATCACTAGAAATCACCAGAAATCACTGGAAATCACTGGAAATCACTAGAAATCACTAGAAATCACTGGAAATCACTGGAAATCACTAGAAATCACTGGAAATCAAAAGAAATCAAGAAATCAAGAAATCAGTTTGTTCCCCCTTGGTCAAAACGCTACAGAATTCATCGATTTCTAATTTTGCATTAAGGAAAAACAATTTTATTTAATTATAAAAAATATCTATTCGCTGACCGTATTTTATCAAGATATTAGTGTAGATTCAATTTATCTGCATATATTAAGCGTAGAATCTCATTATACAATCAAGCGTCATGCTCTCGTACCTTTTTTCCAAGTAATTCTCTAATAACACGTAATGATTTGATTTCTTCCGAAGCATTCTATCTTTTCAATCTGTGTGTCTACATATGTCAGTCACACATGCATTTCTGTTTTTTGTCTCATCTATTTGTTCTGCTTGCTAAAAGAAAGTGTAAATTTCAGTTCGCAATTTCAACCAATATTCTATACGATAGAACTTTGTCCTGAAAGGAAAAACAAACAACATGCTCAATATTTATATTAAGATCATTCTTATTTTCAATAGATCCTATCAGATAAAGATTAAATCAGAACCAAGTATTAGTGCCAATCCTATCATCAATAGTCTTTACAACTCGTCGTAAAAATCTGCGTGTGAAAAATTCAAATAAAAAAAATTCAATACTGATGATAGAATAAACGATGTAGACTAATTATAGGCATAAATAAAAATAGAAGATTCTATAATCATAGTATTGTTTCATCCTGCAAGTTGGCATGATTTTTCTAACTGAATAAGAAAATTTATTTTATCACTCGAGATAACTAATTATCAAGGATTTCTAATTTAAAGCTATATTTATCATTGTCAAAAATCAAAATTAATTTCTCAGTTGTTGACACCGGTGTTTGTTTATGAAATCTACAAAGTTTCTTCTTCGTCAATTCCAGATCATTTTAATCCCACGCATCTAAAATCATTAGAAAAAGCCTTACTTGATATGTTTTTTTCCTCTTCAAGAGTACCCCATAGTTCTATATCAACGAATGCATACTCTATTTGATAACTTATCAGAAAGACAGAAGCTAATGATAATTAACATTATATACAAAAACCATAACCATTCTAAACGTATTCTAGATTTGAGGTAGTATTATCCTTAAGCGAAGTATAATAATTCATGGAAAAAATTGGCAAAAACAAACAAACAATAGTAAATAATTATCTATCAAAAGATTCATCGCAAATGAAAAGAATTTAAATATCAGACAATAAAACAGAATCTAAAATGTCAATGCATAGCATCTGTAATGTTTCCTTTCACGGATATACATTAATTGAGAAGAAAAATTTTCTAGTAAAATATTGTCGTCCAATTCAACGAATCTTCACTTCTGAAAAGACTTAGATGCCTTGATACCATAATTAATAGTGAAGAAATCATCGAAAATAATTGAAAGAGTTATATAAACGGCTAATAATTAGTGTCGCTAAGTGTATATGTTTATGATAGAAAGTTGTTAGTTACTAATCGATTAATTATAAATACTAGTATTAAGTTAAGAAACGTAATGTCGTCTAGAAATAACCTTTCATGATAGTTTACATCCCTTATACATTTACTCCACTCCAATAAAGTTGATTCTCTCAACAACAAAAAAATAGTTTTTAAAATAACAATAGAAATTTACCTTTTTATGTTTGTCGAATGAAATTGAAATTATCTGCTACGTAAATTTCAATATCCTACCAAAGTTATGTTCGCAAGTAATTCTAACGAAGTCCAAGTTTATTTTTTTCATTTATCAAAGACATGATTTTTTTTCTTTATCGTAAATTGTCAGCAAGATAAAAGTATCGTATCATTATGAGTGTATGATTTATGTTTTTCACATTTGTCTTTCTAATCATTCTCGATAAAGGGAAGAAAAAAAAATAAAAAATTTTCTATCAATCATACTTCTTGTATTATCTATCTATCAACAGATTTGTCTGAGACATCCGGTAAGTCAACTAGTTTTTTTGCCTCATCTCGTATGCTAGTTAGCTTTATCATTAACGATTATTCTATGTAAAAACGACTAAAATAATTTTGCAATAGTCTTATTTTGTAGGGTTGATTCATTAGACTCGGTGTAGTGCTAGTCAAATAATTCTAAAAATTCATCGAAAAACTAAGAAATACAATAGCAAGGATACCTGTTGAATAGACAAGGTCCGGCTATTTGAATTTGAGACTGTTTATGGGATATTTATCGGATGTGTGCAGGATGGTTGGCTAGAACTCTTCGTTGTATAATGGAAAAAACAACATTGTTGAAATTAAAAATAGCTTTCATGAAAAACGTCCAAAAGAGCAATTCATCTCAAAAGACAACAGAAATTAGAAAAAAAGAAACTTCTTCGTTTTAAATATTTATTGTGTTCTTGTTTTTCTCATAAAACTCAACGATATCAATCCAACTGTGAAGAAAGAAATATGAAGAAATCTTCGTGCCATTTTCAACTTCATATATATATATATATACCTTAAATCTTCTGTTAGTACGTTAAAATTTGAGTATCTCAATCTGAACACAAAAAACGAAGTTTATATTCTAATTCAATTTTCTGACCGGGATTAAAACAATATGTACAATATCCGAGTGAAACAGAATGTACAAAGTGCTTTATAGATCGCATGAAGATAATCAGAGAGTATGCTAGGAGAATTTAATGAATTTGCTTCTTTCATTTTCCTTTTTCTACAGGATCTTCGTGTCTCTCAGATTAAAAGAAGTTTATCTATTGAACATGATCAAAACTGTGTGCATCATGTCCGATAGAGTAATAGATAAGCATGCTCTCGTATCTTACATGTTCTGGTACAAATAAGGTACGTTACTTTACATTGTTTACCATCTGACATGAATATGAAGTGATACACAAGCAGACAATAATTTGGAAACACGCGTTTAAACGCATCAAACGAGAACCGCGATTGGCACCCATTCACGCCAATAAATAAAACGCAATAAACGCGTTTCTAGTGTAAAATTTTTGCTTTTTAATTGTGAAAACGCCAAAAAGTTCAAAAATTGAGCGTTTATACGAGCTCTTATTCCAGACGTATTCAGAACTTAAGAAACAATGCGTGTAAACGCTCAATTTCTGAACTTTTTGGCGTTTTCACAATTAAAAAGCGAAAATTTTACACAAGAAACGCGTTTATTGCGTTTTATTTATGGGCGTGAATGGGTGCCAATCGCGGTCTTGGGTAGTAAATTAATTTGTCAAGGAGTTGAAAATATTACACAATAAGAATATACTAACAGAAAAAATTCATATTACAAATTCTCAGTTCTTTCTTCATAAGCTTTTCATCTTATCGACGTGTCTCTTTGAATAAAATTTAAATAAATGTAAGATAATCGTGGCAAGGGTTACTCAAGGGGAGTATGAGTTCATATTTCTATTACACTGCGACATTCAAAATCTTGAAATTCTGTTTGCTTATTAAACTGAAGAATCAATTAATGTTCTTTCGATAAAAATTTTCTTGTGCAGTTAACCATAAGTTTTCTACACATTAATCTGAAAAGCAAGGTGTACGAATACAAGTTTTTCGAAAAATAAGCATTGCTTATCAGTACATTCTGTTTTAGATTCTCATATACAGCGTTGATCATAGTTTCATTTTGAATTAAATACACCTCGTAGTATTGATTAACGATACAAAAAATCTTAATCACAGAACGAACTTACCTGTAATTAAACGGATCAATCTCAAAACGAAATAGAAAATTTTAACTCTCGAAGAGGTTCAAGGTTGAACTTTAGTGTATAAAAAGTCCCAACTAGTATGAAAATGGTCATTATTGCACTCGTTTTGTATTCATTATTGTCGATTGTCTACATCAGATCGTGTTCAATATACTTTTAGATTACTCACTAGTATATTATACTGAATGAAATAGAAAAATAAAACAGTATAGACCATTCGACAGTATTTCAAGTTCAACCAACGTTTAGTTGATCTGTTTGTAATACGTTTATAATAGATTATTTTAATGCCAAAAAAGTGCGATAGGATTAGAATCGGTGTAAACTAATAAGAAGACTAAGATTAACACAGACGACACTCTTGATACTGATGAATGATTAATAAAAATTTTCAAAAGAATTTTGAATTATTTTTTACACTAAAAAAGAGTGAAACATGAACAATGAGAAAAGTAATATTATTATTTTATTAAAATCACTACAACGTCGAAGTTAATTTATAAAAAAATAGTTTATTTTGACAGTCACCTAGAAGATTTATCAAATCAGATAGCAACAAAGGGAAAACACATCACGACACTTGATTAGAAAAGTAAACAAAGCATTATAATTTTTCCCTAAGTTGTTGATGAAATAATTGAAAGTTTTGTATTTTATGTCCATATGATCCATACTTTTGTCTTAAGATTTCAATTGCCTTCGTAATATGATATATTGCTTCTTTATATTTTTTTAAACCCTCTAAGACAACAGCCATGTTGAAATGTCTTATAGCTAATGATGGATGATCAGAAGAAACAATGTTTTCTTGTATTTCAAATGCTTTTTTTTGACACGAAAAAGCAGCTTTGTAATTTTTCATTAAATAATACAGTAGTCCAAGTTTACTATATGTATTTATCAGAAGTTTATGTTGTATGGGAAGATAAGCTTCAAGAATTTCAAGAGCTTTTTCATAATAATCGAATGCTGAAGGATATTCTTTCATTAACTGATATACTGAACCAAGATTATGATAAGTTTTAACTAATATTGGATCATTTGTTGATATATATTTCCTTTGAATATTTAATGCATGATGGAAATTTTCATTCGCTTCTTTATAATTACCTAGATCTTTTAATACACTGCCGATATCATTACGATGATCAGCAATTTTAAGTTCATCAATATCATCATCACGAAGTACAATGGATAAAGAATGATTGTAGTATTTTAAGGCTTGGTTGTAATCAGCACGTTTTCTGAGTAGACCACCTATATTCCTGTAGCTTGCAGAGAGTAGATTATAATCAATTGGTCGATAGGAAAGATTAATTTCTATTGATCTTTTATAGAAAGAAATAGCACGATTTAAATTAGTCGAGCGACATCCAAGTTGATGATAGACGATCGCTAATTCTTCTAATTCACCATTTTCAGCTTTTTCAAGTAAAGTTCGATAGTCGAATTCGCCAACGGACATTTCTTTCCAAATAAATACAAAGAAGAAAAATATGACGGCAAAATAACACGCTTCTAAAACGTTTATGTTATTCTTTTTATTTTATTTTATTTAGTGGTTTATTGCTGCAAATTTCTTGACTTGTATCTGCTTAATTGTCACGTGCTTTCGTTGGTGATCGTTGTAAAGAAGAAAAGAAATGTTTGTTGTCATTACAACGAGTAAAGAATAAAACTTCGACACAGCACTGCGAACACAAAAAGTCCTCACTAAATGAAGTTGTCCAATACGCTGACAGAAAAAAAGTATTTTGTCAACATGTTAAGCGACTTGGCATTTTTTTTTCTTCTTTTTCATTTTTTTTTCTTTCAATAGTAAGAAGAATGAGATACATGTCAGGAAAGATTTATTTACCCATAATGACTGCTTTCAATGAATAGAAAAGATTTACTATTGTATGGAATCGCATAAAAATAAAAATTATGAATTGACTTGCTATCGATAAATTTAATAGGTACAAACGAGAATGAATTTAATATACATCGGTATTTATTCGAAAAGACTTCAGAGATCCAAAGAGTGAGGGCGGTTGCATGAGTAAAAAGAGAACTCATATAAAACGAGTCATAAGATTTGAATTGAAATCATAATTGTTAAGTTGATTCAGAACTTCTTATGATTGAAAGGATATCTATTCTAACATGCAATTGTTTTTTATTACGAATTTTAATAAAAATAAAGCAAATTAAACGAAAAATAATTGGTTGAGATGACATTTAAGTGACAACAGAGTATACGATTTGTCACTCACGGTATTAACTCTTTCAAAACTAGACATGCAAACTTTTTTCGAAGCAGCACAACATATTTTTCCTTCCAGTTGTACATACATGTAAAGCATACATACAAGACATTGTCAAATGTTATCCATATAAAACATAATAAGTATGATCATGTCACATGTCGTATTGAATTTCATCAAGAACGATATCATGCTAATAGATGTAGTGAAACCAGACTAATAAACTTATGATCGTGTTGCGATAAGTTAGTAGAATAACTAAATTTGTTTTGAACAAGTTCACCCTGTAAAACAAATATATCAATGTTTATTCTGTCCACAACTACACCCAACCGATGCATGAGCACAACTTTAAGCCGTCGCACTATTTGTATTCATTCACCACATTAAAAAAACTTAAACCATAAATAGAAGTACAAGTTTCGAATACAATAGATCGTTAAAGATCTTTACTTTTGCTTTTGTCATTACCGTCTCGGAACGACGGATTCATGCTTTTAATCGCCGTCATTGATTTTTGAAGATCTTTATCTCTGAGTCGCATTGGGCGCGGCCCTGAAATTCTAGTAAATACTTGCGATGAGTCACACGAAACGGGGATTTTTCTTTGGTTTTCCGGTGATAAAAGAATGGTTTCTGACTCAGTTCCTTTGGAAAACTAGGATTTTCAGCGTATTTCCCGTTTAGATCCGTGATAGTTGCCACAATGTTCCAGTAGCATGTTTTGTTCGGAAAGTTCCGTTTCCGCATAGGATAATTTTTCTGCCGGATAACTGTTTTAATTTTTCGGTGTTTTTCCGACGTTTTCCGACGGCAAAGTCGCAGGAACCTACTGAAACATAGACACTTTTGTACAGGATCTGGTGCCTGGAATGCTCGACGTGAGTGCAGGACTGACCATAAAAAGAACATCAAAATGACAAGAAATGATTTTTCGTCATGATGATTTCTAGTACTTGTAGACGCATTAAAAACGATATGGTAAAATTTTAAACTATCCTACACTAAAGAAAATTTCACTCGTATAATTAATCCAAGCTCTAGTCGTCAACAGTCATGTTTTCTTTTGCTCATATATCAGAATTTTGAAATTAAGCGTGACGTTTCTTGAGTTGAAAATTTTAATGTTTTCTACATTTGCGCATATTTCGATAGGTATTTTTCATGGAAAAACAACGGATGAATGTATCTCAAATATTACAAAGTAGTCAAAAACAATTTATCTGATGTAATATTTAAACGAATTCATGTAATAGTCTGTTAGACCACGAATCATGTAAAGTAAAATATTAGGTAATGTGCCAATATTATTCTTTCGAATTTTATTGCACAGTTTATGAAAAAATTATGCACCATGCACTATAAAGAATTGCTCAAAAGATTCTGACAAACAGTAATCATGAATCTTCGCAATAAGATTTTTACTAGTCAATCATCTACTACTAGATATATTATAACGAGTCTTGCTAGGTGTTGTCAAAAATTAGCTTCCTTGAAATTCAATCGATTCACCTAGGAACGCTGCCGTTTGTTCATCGAAATCTGATTCTTGCGTATCTGACAACGATCGTATCACAATCAAAGTAGAAGGAATTCACACATAACTAAAATGACATACTAATTCAAAAAGTGTATGAACTTATTACCAGATAGGACTATCGAACAAAATCAAAAGTAAAATACAGTATTTAAGTGTTTTCAAGGAGTACTCATTGTGCCACTATGAACAGTTTCCATGCATTTGGTGAAATATAACATTGAAGATAGAATTGGTAGCCTTATCATGCTATGAAGATATGATTATTCCTCAGTCAATAACAGTAATCAATCAATCAAATATTCTCACAAAACTATCTTAATTATTGGTTGAACATGGCGATCTGACCTAGATGATTTCAACATATAGAGTTGATAAATAATCGTACAATGCATGATAAAAATAAATAGTTCACCTAGAAGCGAGACAGATTTTGCATGGTACAGTGTAATGCTATATTTTTCTTTCGGAAAAAACGAAGTTCTTTTTTCAATTGAAGTTTAGTGAAGTCAAAACAAACTTGAGAATTAATATCTGATTAGATTTCTTATAAATAACTCAAGATATAGAATTCAATATAAATCATAGTATTCGAATACGTATGTGCCCAGGTCAAAAACGACGGCGCCCTAAACGATATAAAACGAGGCCGTAATCCGTCATACCAGAAAAGTGAGGCAAGTAGTCTGAAAAACGGTATCTGGTTTCTAGCGAAAAACAAACGGTCCTTAAAACGGTATGATGGATTACGGCGAAAATTAATTGTTGAAAATTAATGCCGTCACACGCCAGTTTATAGCCGCTTAAGACGCCGTTTCCGACGGTCGGAATGATCCTCCTTGGTGAGTAAGTAATTTAACTGAATTTTATGGTGTCTATTAAAAGTTGAATAAGGGATGATAAGGGAACAATCTATTACTTCTTAAAGGTTTTGTACAACGCTGACTCTAACTAAATTTCTATTGTCATAATGAATACGTTTTTGATAGAATTTTTCAAAAATAACGATTAAAATGGAGAAAATTTGAAGTTTAGATACTATTGAATGATGAATAATTCTATAAAGAATAAGATTACACTTGTTTTGGTATACTATTTTTCGATAACTGCCGAGTGTGACAAAACATATCCATTTAGACTGCATTATTGTTAGTTGAAATCATAGATTCTTCCTAGGGAAAGAAGCGTTCGTCACATAACTTCCTACACTTCCAGCTTTTTTTCAACTACCGTGAACATCCGGTAGTGTATCTATGTCGAGAATAATTCTCAGTAGGAAGAAAAATACACAGTATGCCACTTGTTTGCACAGGGATTTGGAAATGCTTACTCGACTTTTTCCTCTTCGATTCGTGTACGTTTGTCTATTCTGTGAACAGAAAATATATGACGACTTATATTTACTTTTACTTCTTTCTCTGTGTTATGAATATATTCCGAAGTGTGAGTCAGGATTAAACACGAACATGAAATTTTCAGTTTCGCGTACGTGTTATCTGTAACGTATGTTGTTTCAACATCGTCTCTTTCAAAGACACGTTTAACTGAGAACGTTTAATATATAAAAGTATGAAAATACACACCTATTTATGAGAGAGTACAGATAAAATTATTATTGTATTATATTTCAAATAAACTGATACACGACAATGGCTTGTTCGTCAGCATCATTGTTTTGTCCGATTACTCATGAACTCATAACCAATCCAGTCGTTGATCCTGATGGTAACAGTTATGAAAAACATGCAATTGAAGATTGGATTCGTCAAAATGGTACATCACCAATCACTCATAAGCCTCTTAGTATCGATGATCTTCAACCAAATCCTGATCTTAAAATAGCTACTAATCAATATCGTCATTCGATGGAATCGGATGTTCACTTGAAATCGTCTCCGATGAGAGCTCATACTTCTGAAATCTCAGTATCCGCAAGTCATGATAGTGGCTTTCTTCACATTGCAATTCAACCTCCACTCAATGAAAGTCGTTCAGCATGTAATATATGCTGTGTGGTTGATACTTCAGGTTCCATGGCAAGTCGGGTCGAAATTCAAAATGACAAAAATGAGCAATGCGGTTTATCACAACTAGATTTGGTTAAGCATGCCCTGAACACAGTTATAAACTCTCTTCAAGATAAAGATCGACTATCAATTGTATCATTTTCTTCTCATGCTACGGTTATGCTTGAATTAACGAAAATGGATCACGCAGGGAAAAAAAATGCTTTAGCAGCCGTCCAGAAATTATCGGTGAATCGACTATTCACGAATATTAGAAAACACTTGATACTATTGATGTAAACCATATAAACATATGTATATGGTTGGATAGCTATAAAGGTATTGTATCAAGCGAATACCATGACATTTTTCAATATAGATGGAATCAAAAAGAATAGAGAATATAAATATGGACTTAAAGAACTAACAAGTTTTCTGAAATTACTAAAATAAAACATTTTTGAATTGTCTGATGCCATATAGAAGACTTTGTAATAAAAATTAATACTCATGGAGATGTGTTGAATCTTTCAAAATTATTCTTATACGCAGGCTTTCATACGATAATTACGTGTTATTTTATGATAAATTACTAATAGATTTGTTCAAATTTTCTTGTACAGGCCAGTGGTTCTACGAATCTTTGGGATGGTCTTCGAACTGGTCTTGGCATTATATCGAAAAAGAAAGATGTACCTCGAAGTATTTCAGCTGTGTTTCTTTTGACTGATGGTTGTCCAACAACTATACCACAGAATGGCCATCTGGTAGCGTTGGAAAAGCTTAAAAAGACTATTTATTTTACATGCACTGTTAATACATTCGGTTTCGGATATAAATTGGACAGTAAACTTCTAGAAGATATTTCAATATTAGGAAATTCTGGCTCGTATGCATTCATTCCTGACGGAACATTTGTAGGAACAATATTTGTCAATGCTATCTCGACATTATTAGCGACAGCAGCGACCAATGTAGAGGTAAAAGTCGTTTCTGAACATAGTACAAGTTACATCTAAAGTAGAATATGACAAAGATGAACACAAAACTTCCTCTAGCTAGTAAAATAGGAAGCCAACGGCGAATCTATTTCTAGAGCTAAAGATTATATGAAAGAGATATTTTGAAATTTTCATAAACATGCTAATTTTAACAGCAAAGTTTAGTTTTCAATATGACGTGCATCTAAAATACATCAGAATAGATAATAGAAGTTATTTCTCAGTTTATTTATTCTATTAAAATGAAAAACACAATTTTTCCTTTTTCATTACTCATCTATCACAGTTATTGCTCCATGATCAAGCTTTGATAATCAATGATTATACACGTTGGTACTCGACAAAGAGCACTGACAGAGGGACTTGTTTCAAATTGGGCTCCATCACATATGGGCAAACAAAAGATTTACTTGTTCCAATATCTTCTGAATCCATGCGTAAATATAAATTCACATTAACATATTGCGACACCCAAAACATGAGGAAATCTATCAACTTCCAGCTGACTCGTAATCTTCAACCAGCGAACCTTGATCTCATAACTCGGAATAAATTTCGATTAGAATTCGTTCATTGTGTACGAACAGCACTAGAACTAATGCGTTCAACGACAACAAACTCAGCCAATAAAAAGGAGCAACATGATGAAGCAATACATCAGATTCAAACATTAGAACAGAATATGAAAACGTATGCCGATGGTCGGGATGAGTTTATAAAAGATTTGTATGTAGATTTGACTGGACAAGTACAACAAGCTATCGAAAAGAAAGAATGGTTCAATAAATGGGGTGTACACTTCTTACCTAGTTTAGCACGTATGTTCCTTTCGCTGACTGTACGGTATATTATATGAAAAATACTTTTTATATGTAAATGCTAAAGTAATCTGTAGCACAGATGAAATGTCTAGAAGATGAGTCGAATGAAGTAAACCAATTATTTATATTAATGAATGACAGGAGTGTATTGAATCATGTGCTGAGTTGTTTATAAAAAATTTATATGATTTAACTTTCAATATATTGAACATTCTGTTGTCTTGAATCGTGTAGACTGAGTTGGTGCAAAACATTCGCAAAAACTTCGAATACATTCTTGACTATATTCAGTTTTTAGGTGCTCATCTTCTACAATTTTGTAATAACTTCAAAGATCCAGGTGTTCAACATTATGGAAAGGGAGCACTTTTTGAGAAACTACGCGATGATATGGATGATATATTCTGTAGTTTACCCGCACCCAGACCTGGGCAAACCAGTGAAAAAATTAACATGGCCGTTTTTCACAATGCTGATGCAGGATGTTTTCATGAACAATGTACGGTTCGTCTTATGAACGGGACAACGAAATTTGTAAAAAATGTTCAGCCAGGTGATCGACTGGCGCCGCATGGTGCGACGGTTATATTTCTTGTTAGATCGCAATGTCACCATCAAAAAGCGAAGATGGTCATAGTGAGTACTGAATTCCTTTGTTTTTATATTAACAGTCAATGTCAACGAGAATAGTACAATTGTTTTTGTTTTTTCAACTAATCTTTTTTTATACATTGTCTCTTTTCTAGCTTGAAAATAACTTAATAATCACTGCATGGCATCCCATACGATATCATGGACAATGGATTATGCCTTGTTCACTTGTTACGACACCGCATGAAATCTCTTGTGAAGCTGTGTATAATTTTGTTCTGGATCAAGGTCACACAGTTTTAGTAAACGAGATTGAATGTGTAACTCTAGGCCATGGCTTTCAAGAAGACATCGTTCGTCATGCTTACTACGGTAGCCAAAAATTAATTAAGGATTTACGAAGGTTAAATATAGAACAAAACAATGGCGGTTTGATTCAATTAAGTGGAGTAACTTTGGTACGTAAGGAAAAAACTGGTCGTGTAACGGGATTACAATTCAAGGAAATATTAGTTGCATGAACAAAAATGAAAACCATCTGATTTTATCCATTTGATTTTTTAGTTGATGAGAACTAACGAGAACTGTTTTTTATGATTCTTTAAAAAAATGTTTCTACTTCAAATAAACAATTGTAGAGTTATTTACTACGATCGAAAACATGTCAAAATGTTGTCACTCATTGAAATGCCATTGTACGGTTAAATGATATCATAGATCAAACTATTTAATTGTTGATCGTTAATCACTTCAATCTAACGTCTTCTAATCACCATAGTTTTACGTGTTCTTATTAACTTTGTACAAGTGAGGTTGCTACCTGCCTATTGGAATGCCATCAAACTATGCACCTAGTTCTGATGATGTATACATTTACTTAAAATAAATATTTTTGTTACTATACCTACTATTAGAGATTTTGAATCAATATTGTATAGATTCATTTTAAACAATCATCAAAGCACTTGTTGCCAATTCTTCAACAATGTTTAGTGTTACTCGTGTGTTAGAGTAAAAATGACATAATTCAAAATATCTACTCATACGGATTGAAAAGATTTATCGATCTATGATACAGATCTAGCATCAATACGATTCTATGGCTAAAATGTGATGTACACGTTGAAGATGATCAACCATAGTTTTGACATGAAAGCGATCACGATCGAACTCATGAAAATTTGCTCGTATATAAATTGTTACAACATCGATTTATTAATTTCAAAATGAAATGAATATTTTAAACTATGTATATTCTTCTATTTTTCTTTAAGACGCTTTTATTCGGTCTATCAAGAAAACCTAATCCTACCAACGTACGTAGAAGTTGTTATTCTACAAATAGAGCTTCGATGAAAATTTTAAATTTGAATAGAAACAGTTCAATAGTATTTTTCGTTTATTTAAGAAATCAATCAAGTGATTAACAATGTTAATTTAACATTGTTAGATGTATGGTTGTCAAAATTTTTTTATTTTATGGTGCCATTGTAGTACATCTGAACTAAACTATATTAATTCGACCTCTTACTAAGAAAAGACAACCTATCACAAATCTTAAGGAAAATTGTGTATAGTTACTAATTCATTCACTTTTCCACAATTTGTACATCGATGGCTAATATAGATGATTGCTCAATCGAGTGAAAAATTCTGAAGATGATATAATTGAATTTATAAACTTAATGAACGATACTCAGAATTGTAGATGAAACCAATATATTTCTTTCGCTACACTTTTCGTATCATATTAAAATATATGTTGCAGTCGTTGAAGTTAGTAATGCTCGTAACGAATCGTTCTCATATGCAATTTCTGAACTGTTTATCTATTGACTAACAAGTAAGGTCATTTGTCATGGCTTCCTTTTGATTAGTGAAAATAAATATTGTATCAATTCAACATATAACGTTCGATCGTTTGTTCATGCTCGTAGCACGATGATGTAGATTCATGTTAAAACTTATTGAGTACGTGTTATTGCAGGCATCATCGATAATACGGTCAGAAAGACAATCGCTTGACGTATGTATTAGCTAGATGATTATCATAGCTCTGAATTTCGTTAAATAACAAAAAAAAAGTTTCATGAATTTTTAATGCCCAACGAGAAAAGAAAAGCTATTGTAAATTATGTCAAGTTATAAATTTTATGAATCCGAAAATGCTCAATTCGAAGTGACTTAGTATCGGCTGCAATGACAAATTTCACGAATCCGAAAACTTAAGACAATATAGATTTTTATTTTATTGATTATCATAATATCTCTATATTCTTCTCCACTAATAGTCATAAATTAGTCTAGTGTCTATCAACACAATAGTACTCATAATTATCTTTTGCAGTGCCTATAAAAATGAGTATCAATAGAATTTGACTTTTGCCATTTTATACAACCGAAAGTAGTCGATTGATTATGAACGAAGACTTATAAGATAAGGTCTTCAAAAAAATGTCCATAATTAATTAGTAATGACTAACTTCAAATATTATAATTACTACGAATGAGTCTGTAGCAAAATCTAGTATAGTATATGAATTAGTAATACTATTACACCTATGAGTCATATACGTCAGTCGAACATGAACCATTTACCCAACTATGGACTTTAAGATGAATACAGCAGAGGAGAGTTCAAATTCTTTTGTTTCTTAAGCTATACGGTATTCGAGATTTCTAATGTTCCACCAAAAAAATTTCATGATTTTTACCATCATTTTCTTGAAAAACTTACCGCCTCTTGAATAAATTTCTCTCGCCGTCATCTAAACAAGGACATCCATAATTACTGAGAAATTCTGGAGGCGTGAAATTTGTCTGCTTCTAAGAAGGGGTCCTGATCAATGCGTGTAACCTCTTCAAAATAAAAAGCGCTAAGCATACATAAAATCAAGACGCAGCAAAAAAGCAAATATTTCGAGTTGAATATCTTTGTAGTATTCTTTTGTTGAATAGCATTGGAAAACGTCAGGATTAAGAATCGGCGATGCCAACAAAACCTATTCACTATGCTTGACACACACTGAACACGAATGTTGTTATACGTTGCTTTAGATCGATGCTTGAAGAGTGGCAGTATTTTCTGCGTAAATTTCACTGGTACCAAGCGACCTCTTCTAAAAATCTCCAAACATAGCCAATAAGATAGATGAAATCAGATTGATGGATAGACAGGAAATGGTAGGTCTTTCTCACGTGATGTCTTTAAGAACTACAAGAACCAGTTGTTTCCGTATACGTGATATAAATAACTTAAACTAGTTTCCTTTGGAATGAATGTTCCTCTTGTCAATGAAAAGCTTTTACACTGTTAAATTTAGTTATATGATGGTAATCAGTTTTTTATATTATCAAACTATCAAAAAGATAGCGCATGTGATGATATTACTTCGAAATGATCAAGCTTAGTTTTCTGATAAAAATTGATTTCTATTTTATAGAGTTTTTGAAACCAAGATTCTGATTCTTTGCACTATATTTTCTAGAATATATAATGCACTGTCTTTTGATTGTGTGCAGTCTTAAATTTATGACAAGAGTTTCTTCGAAAGAAAGATAAGTCTAGATATTGTCGAGAAAATAAATTTACCTTTGATTATATCAATTTATCATGGCATTCCTTTTTTCTATTACCCTTTAAAAGAGTCGTCTTCTTAAAAGTATTCAAACAATAGTATATTTATATTAATTAATGTCTTCATAATAATGGAAGACTTATCTAATTTATGTACTGAGTAACGTCAAGTAATTATTACTTAATGATCAGAATGCATCGAAACTTTTATTATGAATAAGGACAGTTTAAGGTGTTTTAGGAAACAATAGTTGACAAGTTTTCCGATGACATCATTAGGAGTATTCTGTGAAGTTTTACAGCATCATAGCAATATTTTCTCGTAGTAAGAAATCGAAACATGTTGCATAACAGAGACGTCGTTACCTACAGCAGAACACAAAATATGACTCATATAGTCATCCTGAACCAATGCATGCATCATCACGATGATTTTTCATTCTGTTGCTTTCTTTCGAAAAAAAATTTTATCACGTGTGTAACACAATAGAATACTGTGTGAAACATCAAATAAAATCAAACCACAAAGCATGTTTCACTATTACTGTTTCTTTACTGTGTGTAAAACGACTAGTTTCTAATGTATTTAACTACTTCTTAACTTTTGTTTTTGAAATCAAAATTCATGAGCCAGATCATCGTACGTGTTTATTTCGATGTCGAAACAAAACGAGGATAAAAATTTTTCTACTATGAGTACCGAAATGATGGTGCATTCATTCATAATTTTTTTTCTCGGCTAAGTAAAAGACAATGTCAAATCAAAACGAAGATTACTTGTTAAAAAGAATTCGATTTACTTTAGATATATATTAAATATCGATGTTTTTACTGAATTAATTAATTTAAACGAGATACGTAATGTCAAGTTTGGCAAATACACATGTTCCTTTCAATGAAATCGAAGGAATAGCATCATCAAATGTTCCCGCCTATTCGAATAAAAAAAGTCGCTCCTACAGTAGTGGTCCTCATCACGTTTATGGAATATTTACTGGTTATCGATGGCAGTGTGTTGAATTTGCTCGTCGATGGTTATTAATGCGTAAAAGCTGTACGTTTAAGGATATTCCATGTGCATATCACATATGGACTGATGTACCATACATTGAACGAGTCACAGACGGTCAACAATTTCGATTGCGATGTATTCCTAACGGTTCACCTGAACTGCCGAAAAAAGATTCATTACTTATTTATTCTCGTAATCATAAAATGCCATACGGACATGTCGCTATTATTACTGATGTAACATCAGGTCACGTGCATATTGCTGAACAAAATAATTTGTATCACCATTGGCCTGGTGATTATGCTCGTCGTGAACGAATAATATGTGACAATGGACGGTTTTATATTGACGATGAAGATCCAATTTTCGGTTGGATGGAAATTGAGAATAATCATGATTTACAACCTTTCGATGAATCGAATGTTGATAGTATTCTTCAGCAATATCGAGAACCGGAATCGGTGGGTGAATTTTAATATTGGAATTATTTGAACAAGTAAAAAAATTATGAATAGAAAAACAGTTCAACGTTCGATGAATTGTTTTACGTTTTTTTTTCGAATTTTAATTGATATTACTGATCTTCTTTATTTATAAATCGAAAATAAACATTTCAATGAAATGAAAAATTGATAATATCCGACAAGAAAAAGAATCGAGAGTCTACGGATAACTGGATCTATTCTATAAAAATTATTTCATTCTTTTGACTATGCCAAGTATGGATTATTGCATTCGAATATTTATCTCTTCATAGATTTAACTTAACAATTCATGTTTATTGAATAGAAATGAATTATAGATTCATTTTCAAGCACATTCAATATGGACCGAATCGACGTAGATCTATAGGTCATAAACAGTGCGATAAATCTGATTTACCAAGGATACAGAAGGCATGAATTTTTAAAATATTTTACCAATGTCAAATAGAATCTCACGATTGTTTCAGCTCGATTATTTTGAATCGCTCTACGGTAGAACGAAAATTTGTGAAATTCATATAAAATACATTTCAAATCAAGTAAAAGTCGCTTGCTGAAAAGTCTTCACAATAAGTGAAGTTTGATTCAACTAGCTATATATCAAAATCTTAATTTGTGCGTATAAGTGAATTCGAAAATTATTGTGTCGCTGCGGAAGAAAACGAACAAAACGTTTTTTTCACTTTCAAGATTCCCGCTGGGCGCATCATAGCATATGAAATGGAAGTAAATTACAAATATATTTCCCTCACTACGAGTATTAAATAAATTGAGATACAATCGTTTCTTGAAATTTACTAGAATGTTTCGTGCTATATCTAGAAGACTTTCGCATGTACATAGTTCAAGTATAAACGTGACATTAAATTTTTAGAAAGATGTCTGATGTTCTCAGAATGATTTATAAAGACTTTCTTAAGATGAATAGGGCATAATTTCAAGTCAAGTCCACACAGGAGAAAGTATCATGAATTTTTACAAAGATTTTGACAAAATTCGGCAGATAGAATATGACACGGGATCTTTTCTACTAATTTTTCAACTAAACACTTAAAGTATATAAATAGCGTACACAATGAGTTGATAGATCCTGAAACAAAACATGGATTTATATGTGATGCGATGTATGGATCTTTATTTTCTAATGAATTCATTGGCCAAAATAAACTCACGTGACATATTGCCTCTAATTTTCCTTTTTTTCACGAACTGAAGTTTTTCTCTTCTCGATTATTTTATTTGAATGATAGTTGAACACAAGCCGGAAGCATCGAGAGAATGAATTCTATCGATTCAAATAAATAACAAGCAGTTTTTTTTCTTCAATACGAAGTATTTCTAGCTGCTTGTATAAAACTGTTCTCCGCTTGGATCAGCCGCTCACAGGAGAATTGCTCCACTAATATAAAATTCAACAACTGAACGAAATCGTTGGATTCTACCTTCTAACATTTAAAAACTAAAATGCAATGGTATCGATGCACATTAGATAAAAATGAAACACGCATCCATCTGAAAGAGATCAATGACAAGAAATCGAAGGCTCCGGTAATAGAAATACTGTAGAAGTCAGACATAAACGTAGTAAGTTTCTTGAACACATTTACATGGTATTCATTTTTTTTCAAAAGTGTTTCAACGTAAGCAATTAAGTAACAAATGAGTAGGACCTTCTGGTTTAGATCAAAAGAATCAATAGATCATCAATTGTACAAATATGGCTCAATCATTAATTCAATAATAAATCCACGTTTCTCAATTGTCAAATTGTGTGTTCCAGTCGAAATTATTTCTATACGAATGATGTTTTCATGAGTATTGTAAGAGTTTACTCAAAGCTCATTTGTCCAATTTTTACTTGTCGCATTAAGAAAATTTCAATAAATTTTTTAATTTATAAGCGTAGCATGTTTGAGAACCTATGCAATCATACTTCAGATTGGATTTTGGTCACAGATTAAATTTATTCACACTATCAACTTCACAAAATTTCAGAAAAAAATAACTAATTCTTACCGAGATATTTGACAGATAGAATGATGTCTCTTCATGATAAGAACGTGTCCGTTCGGTTAAAAATTTTTCAAACTCTCTATTAATTATGAAAACAGTCTGCGAACGAGATCTCAGGTTGAAGTTAAATCCCTTCGCTTTTTATTAATGCCATACTTATCGAGTAGAGAAAGATCGGCTAAAATGCTTCTCAAATCGGTCTCACTAAATGAGACAGGTAGCCTATAGCAGTTTTGTTGTATTAGTGAATTAAACCGCGGATCAGGCAGATAATCCGCCACGTGGAGATCCTGGGCAATGGACTATGGGTTTTTATCTCTCTGGGTGCTAAGCATAAGTTCAACGGCCGGGGAATAAACGCTCATTTTACGGCCAACTGCAGTTCGGCTTGTACTGAAGTGGGTCAATTGATTAACTCTAAAGTTGGTTGCCTCGCTGTAGTACACAACATCTGGTGGCCGACATTCATGTAATATGCTTACACGTCGACTCAGAAACGCCTTACCTTACGTTATTGTGGGTTGTGTAATGGCGCCAACCTTAATGGGAGGAGCGCTAGGCTTATGGAAGAGTGCAGTGAAGACAGACCTGTATATAAGGCGCAGAAGAGTGGGCGGTGGCCGATTAAGGAATCCGCTAAGGAGTGTCTCCGGACACCACCGCGATTTGTCAGCCATTGCAGAAACCTGGTGTGGTCGGACCGTAAGTCTTGCAAAAACTGTTATATTCATGATAAGAGTTTTGGGGGCCTTTGTATGCCAGCTCGCAGCGAGAAACAAGAAGCCTGGATACATTTTAGCGACCCAGATTTCGCCCGTGCTTTCCGCGTGAGAGGAGCACGTCAGTGAGTGAATTAAACCGATCGAATAACAATAGTTGCCATCGGAAAGTAATTTTCTTTTTGGAAGATTTTTTCTCCTCATCTTTTATACATAGGAATTGTATTGAAAGATGTATCGATTCGGAACACAAATATCAATGCTCAGTTACGTTTGTTGCTTGATAATATTTCTGAATAATTCTGAAAGTCATTTCTTTGACGGAAACAATCTGCTACTCGATTCAGAATTTAGTCACATTTCAATCAAAAACAGTAGTTTTCTTTCGGAGGCGTTACAGTTTTTTCTAACATTTACGGATACTCAGTAATTATTTACATCTAAATAATCCATTGAAAATTTTGAAATATCTTATTGCCTTTAATTATTACATATAAATATATGCATATGAAACACAATCTGAATATCAATATTTGATTAGAAAATAGCACCTGACAACTTCAAAGGTTGAAGAACTAAGTACATTATTTAATAGACTCAGAATCCGAAGTGAATAGAATCTATCCTACATTTTCAACACATTGAAGTAGAACAAAGATAGAAGGAGAATAAACAACTTTTACAATCAAATGTGGATAGGAATGTGAAATTTGATTGCATTTTGTCTCTATTAATTTCCGATATGAAATCTAAGCACTACTCAAGCGACGAGACTCTTGAATGATTACCGTTCATTAAAATGAATTTTTAGTTTCTCATTTGATAATATATTAAAATAAAATTTTTAATTTACCTATTGTCAATCTAGTATTGTGTGTATGAAATTCTTTTGCAAAAATTGGCCTTACTTCTTTAGTATAGATCATGTTCTGTTTTTATTATTAACTTTTATTAATATTCGGATTTCTATACAGAATTTTGTTGTCGAAATCCAAGCAGAAAATTTAGAAATGTGAAGCAACAGGGGCAGGGCCAATAATGGCAGTAAGGGCAAGGTGTCGTAACAAGACTTCCTCAACCAATCTTGGTAACTCATCGACGACTGTTTGACCCTCAATTGTTTGTCGAATCATTTTCACTACTAAATCATACAAGCCATTCATTTCACCTGGCGGAAGTTGATTTGAGAATAACAATGTGCCCAATTCAATAGCTTTGGGTTCTAGAGTTTCTATTTCTTGTACTTGTTCAGGGGTTAATTTGTCATTGACAAATGTAATAGTTTTCTGTATTGCATTGATGAAATCAATTTTCGAATAGGCTTGAAAAGCTTGTAATTCTTTCAAACATCGCAAAAGGAAGTCATTACGTGCCATTCCGAATTTAGCTGCAGCTTCATTGATACCATTACGAATGTTGACTGGAAGGATGTTAACGATTTGGTTAATCAAAAGCTGTAAGATACAAATAATTATATTTATGTTATAAAAAAAACAGCAATTTATATGCATTGTAACATACTTGTTGTAAAAAGTTTCGTGACTAAAATAAACGTAAGACACATCATAAAAAAAATTATATTCTATTGATCATATTAAACTTGACTTTTTCTATCCTATGGTATCACGAATTCTAAGATATGTATTATTATTATAGTTCAAAACAACGAAAGTAATCTTAGATATCAATATTCGATAGAATAACGGATATTGTCAATTAATTGAAAAGATTCACATCTGTTGAAACTGAAATTCTTTTATCAATATTTCAATGTCTTATCTTTTGATCTGTTTTTCATACGTAGATGTATTGTTTATGAAAAACATGCTTCTATGAGAACACTCTAATTACTATGCAATTAATATCTTTTGACTATGATTTGAAACAGCTGAGTTCCTATTCTATGCATTTTGATCTCAAATTCAGAAACAAGAAACTATTTGATATCGATGAACTCGATAATTTTCACTATGACTATAATTACTTGCAAATTTTGTGCTCGTTCAGTAAAACAAGAATACAGAATTTTAGACTGATCTCAATCTATACGTGAATGAAAGATCTTTATCATTATTCAAACGTGGTGAATATTCAACAGTCTATCAAACACAAATTTAATGGTTCTTGTCAACTAGTGCGAAATTAAAAAGAACTACAATTATTGCATATGTACAATGAGACGAACCTGTACGGCCAATAAATCATCGTAAAGGATAGCATCTTTTAATACTGGTGTATATGCTGTCGTGAGTCCAACAGCAAAAAGAGCAGCGAGAACTGTGATGGTAATGGTTGACGATTGCATGTTTATTATGGAGAGCTACTTGTCTCGTGTAATTTATATAGAAATAACTTGTAGAATCTTCTATCAAGATAGTGAGAAACTCACCAAATGTTCTTTGTACTTTTCTAGTAAACATTTAATATGAAGGTCATTTTCTTATTGTTTTTCATCGTATTTTCAGACCTTTGTGAAAACTATTCCTCTAATGTATCGACCAGCCCATCTCTATTATGAGAAAAGAACCAAATGTTTATCTTTATTTACTTGTATAACTATTCACACCCACCAGGAAAAATATAGGCTTAACAAATCAAAATTACTATCAGTTATTGACTTGTTTTCGTCGATGAGATAACATTCAAGAAATGAAAATAATAATTAAATCTATATTTAGCGTGAAACTGAAGAGGATCGGCGCATTGATGTCCATGATAATCATCAAAATTATGTTAAATTATATAGATCAATAAATAATGATTCGAATTTGATGTCAGAAGAACTTGAGTATCTCTCTTCTCGTTAAATTTATACTTATCTGCTAATCTGGTTCAATTAAATCAGAGAATAACAAAATAAATCATGGCAATTAGTTGTATCAATTTTTTCTCTACTAATACTCAACTAAAGGTATTGACCAGCTATTCGATTTTCAGAATACTGATTGGTAATGCTATATAACTGCAATTAGAAATATGGCATAATTAATTATTCTTTTAACCCTATGCTTGAAAAGTAACCGGGGTACATTCCGTTCGACAAGAAAAACATAATACAAAGCGGAAAAGTATTTTTACAACAATCCTCGTTGTCTGTCTATGACTGGTTAAAAATAATTAAACTAACGCGTTATATAGTATAAATTTTTAGTATGTGTCGTTAGCATATCTACTTACATTGAACTACGGTGTTTATAGCCTTAGATAGTAATATGTGGATGTATTACCAATGGCAAACTGTTTATGGGCTTCATTTGATACAGTATGATGCCGTCAAAAACTAGTTTTCTACTATACCTTTTGAATACGTATTGTACAGTTTCATTTAGTCTTTGTAATGCAACAAACTTTATCTGAGAATGATGAAACACTGTTGTCGGCATGTTTCTCAAACGTAGATGCATGACAAAGAGTGTCATTACTTTAAAATGCGAAGATTTCAACTAACATATGAAATAGACAACTCCAATTTAACACTAGTTAACTAGTTTGAGAATGACAATAATATTCATTAGATCTGAATATAAGAAATATTTTTTACATAAAGTAGATAACAAACGATTGCAAGAAAAGTTAACTTTCTTTTTATACAATTGATTCTGATAAACTGACAAACATGTAATAAGTCTTAATTCATCTGTTCTACTTTTGAAAATATGATTAACTTGAATACTAACTATCTCCTACATGCAACGCGGAGTTCTATTTTAAGGAACGAATATTCAATTTGAATCACTTTATAAGTAATTGAAACACACGATGGATAATATGTGACAGCATCAAGCACGACTTGATTGAAGAACAATGAACATACAACCGATTTCGAGAAACATGATAAGAAATTTTCGAAATAACATAACAGCTACTAGTATAGTCTATCGAATTTTAGCGTTTAGATGTTTTCACAAGAATTTTCATCAGCATGTCAGAATTAAATTACTCGGATAGGTTCATGGGTTCAAAACTAGTTGATAATAAAAATGGGACTTTGAAGTTTTCTTCTCATTCAACCAACTTTTGTGGTGCTTTACCGTACATTAGAATGGTGTATTATCCATGAATTTTTTAGGTATCGATAATGAAAAACGTTGAAGAATCAGAATGAAAAACTAATGATCGTCCTAGTAAGAATGGACCTGACAGTCTTTTAATGATGTGGCTATCAATACGCAGTCGCCGAAACTGATATTCTTTTTAATAAAACAATACACTATTGAATGTACTACAAAGTTATATACAGAGTTCTAATGTATAAAATAGCATCTGCAGATTTTAAGAGAGGTTCCATGAGAATACCACCCAAAACGGTATGCAAAAGTTGCCGAAAATTTTTAGATTTTGAAATTGCCTATCACGTTCGATAG